>VXAY01007089.1:5508738-5684757 GCA_013399855.1 Oxyruncus cristatus | reverse complement strand
TGCTTGCAAAAACAGTGTATCTGACCTATAGTAATGAATTCCCTTCAGTTTGTTTATGATACATTGTATTTTTCATTTCTAAATCGCTTTGTGATTTCTAGGTGTCACCTTTACTCTGCTCTTGCCAGCAGCAGATCCTGCTAGGCCTGGAGTTGTCATGAGGCCAATTGCTGGAAGGTGTGTGTGTGTGGGAAGTGCGAGTGTGCGACCGCTCGGGCTGGTTTTATGTTCACATGTATTACTGAGCACTGCCAGAAGCAAGACACTGAGCTGCATGGACCTTTATTAAGTGATTATTTAGTTTTGATGGTGGTAAATGTAACGTGTCGTAAAGATTCATCACGTAGATTACAGTCTGAATCACCCTTCAACAGCAGTTCAGTAAAGCAGAGGTAGTGTTTTCCTACATGTAGCTGTGAAAATAATGGTGGGGGATTTGTGTGGGAATGAATTGCCACCAGGAGGTGCCTTTCTCTGCTCTTTATTTGTTGTTCAGTCCAGATATTTGGTCAGATGAACTTAGATAAACCTAATTTTTGCATTACTGATCTTAGGTCTTGTCACGTCACTATTCATGTGTATTACTTGGTGAACTGAGTCAGAATGGAAGTTCAGGCTCATGGCTCTTTTCCTAATCCTCAAGGATATTCCTTCCTTCTGGTTACAGAAATTGAGACCAGCATTTTGTTCTGATAAACTGGTTCCAGTTCCATGACAGTGAATGAGCAAGGCTCCACTTCCACATTTACAGAAGCATCACTGACCCTGTGCAGGGTCTAACTCCAGTTCCTGCAGAGCCCTGCATCCATACAGGACATAGCGCTTTTTCCTCAAGTCTGTTTTATTTGTGACCAGCTCTGCTCCCATTCTCATTTGTCTGTGTAGATGTGGTGTCATGATCTTGGCAGTCAGGTAAAAGTAACAGAAAACCATTGCCAGGCTCTTCTGACCCCAGCCCAGGTAATTTGGTTTCATTATTAGAGAACAGTTGAGTCTTACATCGTAAACACAGCAACAGAAACAGCAAGCTTGGCATCCCTCACATGATCACAGGGGTTTGGGCTCTGTAGTTACGTCAAGTTGAGCAGTGGGGCAGAAGTTGGCTTCTGAGCTAAGCAGGGACCATGACTGTGAGAAGCCAGTTGAAATGCTTGGATACAGTGGGAGCGAGAGAGAACTCTCAGAGGCTCCAACTCACTGGAGACCCAGTGAGTCTGTTTTCGTCAAGCTGTTGACAAAGGTTGAACCATGAGATCTATAAAAAGGTGGGAAAAGATCTTATTTGAGTAATGTGGCAATTTCTAGGCAACTTGCCTTGGCTCTGTGAAAGGCTATTTACAGTGTTTTGTCATGTGTGAAGTGGCCTTATGTTAAGTTTGACAGTGGCATATAGCCCACACTTCTTGTGTGTCCCATGCTGAGATGTAAATATTTCAGGGATGATAAGCTGTCATTTACATTGATGTTTCCAAGAGCCATCATGCTGAGAGGTGAATGAACAGATACCTCTGTGCATACTGATGTGGGAGTATAGTTTGCTATGGCTTTGTGGTGGGCAAAGAAGTCTCTTGGTCCCTGCTGCAAGTTCCTGGCTCAGACTGGGCCCCCCAAGACACCAGAATAACATGTTCCCAATTTGGGAGCCCACAGAGCTGTGGGAGCTGATCTCTTCTGTTTGTTCTGTGACCTTTCCCAGCTGATTGGCACTGATCTTTTATGCACCGGATAGACGATCTTTTGTGGTTGACATTTTGGGATGACTGAATATGGATTAACCTAGGCAAAAATATTTCCATTTTTCTACCTTCAAACAATGCCCTCTTTTTCCAAAAATGGCTGCACTACCAGGTCAGATCAAATCAAGTTTTGACTGAGACAGTGCTGTAAAGGAATTGGAATTCTCAGCCAGGAAGGGGAAGAAACAGGATTTTTCTATTAGTGTTTTCTCTGAGAATCTGAGAGGAAACTGGTGTTCTTGATGTGCAGTGTCATGGCAATCCTGAGCATTTAGCAGGTCATGTAAGTCATGAGGAAGAGACCCAAATTCTTGTAAGAGTTGGTGGATCTTGTCTTAGCAAACTTGTGTAGATAAGAGAATGGGATTAGAATGTGAGAACCTTTTGTAATTCATCAGATGCATAATTATTTTTTAAATATCTTAGTAGTCCTAGTGAGATGACTCATGTTGAAGTCAGGGATGTGTTTGTCTGCTTTGCTGGAGGGGGACCAGTTTTGGCACATCCAGTCCTGTGCAGAAGTTGTACTGGTGTCTCTTCCGGTGTTGGGGTTCATGATTGTGTATCCTGAAAAGACAGAAATCAATCAGCCACTTAATCCCTTGAAGAAGAAGTGAGATTTTAAACAAAATGGGTCAAGGTGGCATGTCTACATTGGTGTCACAGCAATTTATGTTGATTTTTTTCCTGTTTCTGAGCAGGGCTGCTCAGTGCATTTCTGCAAAGTACCATGACACAGACACACACATAGGGACATCCATAGGAACACTTAAAAGTGCCCTTATGCTCTCAACATAAAAATACTTCTCTTTGCAGCTGGTCATTGTAGCCATTCTTCACTATTAAGGTTAATTTTAAGGTAGGCCAGTTGGTCTGTTACTGAAATATCCTCAAAGTTGAGCTCTTGGTCTGGAGCTGCTTGAAGGCTCAGCTCTCCCACTAATACCTTTTTCCACCTTGCACTCAGAAATAAACCTCTAGCTGCCTCTTATTTGACCCACATCTAGGGGAGAACTGGGCTCTCAGGGGTAGTGAACTGGCCAGCAGCCTGTGCTCATCCCTCAGGCAAAGAGCACCCAGGCACTCACCGTTCTGCAGCGCGCGTGTCCAGCACGGAGCTGGCTGCAGAGGAAAGGCTGAGTCATTTCCATGGGATATTTCACGGAGGAGTTAAGTGATGCGGGACTTGGGTCTGAACAGCTCTGCTTCCTGGTGAATAGTAATTTTGTTTACTTAGAAGAGCAAAAAAATCACTGGGGGCCTCAGTGCTGCTGTGTCATCCCTGACTGGAGGAAGTCTTGTTTATCTCATCCTGAAAAGAGAGAGAAGAGGTTCTGGTGGCGCTTTTCAGAAAATAATTCTCTACTTTTGGAGAGTGTGGGCAGTGGAAATAGTCCATGGGTTTGAGTCCTTAAGCTTAGGTTTTTTTTCTGCTTGTTCTGTAACAGCAGCAGTGTGCTACCCCAGCAAGAACAAAGGAGCCTCAGGAAGGACTCCTGACACCCCATGCCAGGCTGAATTTATTTTGTCACACCAAAGCAGCCTCAAATTTGTAACTGTAGAGGAGTGGTTTGAAGCTTGTGCTGAACTGAGTGAGGTTTGGAGCTTGCTTGTGATTTTTTTCTTCTGGCCTTGATTTTTATGCAGCATTTGTTTTGCCCAGCAACTGTCTGTTTAAATAGGACCTAGTATAAATCTTTTGCTGTTTGTTTATAGGGGAAGAGGAAATAATTGAACATGCTGTTTAGTCTGAGGATAGGATATTTTGACCCAAGGTGCTGGAAGTAATCTCTACTTTATGGCAACATGTCCTGAGAATCATTAATGCTTCTAACAGGGGACAGAGGAGCTTGGGTCCCTCAGTGAGTCACACGTTGGGCTCATACCCATCACCAGTGCACTTGAACAGGCAGATGGCAAGTGCTGTCTCTCCTCCACCCATTCCCTTCTCCAGCCTGATCACATCTGCTGACATTCATGTGCCGAAATAGCATCGGCACTGGGGGAAACGAGTCCCTCTGCTCGCAGGCTGCAGTGGACTATGGACATGCTGCACAGCCTCTGGGGTTTGTCAATACTTGCAGCTTGTTTCATGACAGTGAGTTCTGGACCTGGCTTAGGATTTTTCATCTGGTCTCGATTTTGGTGCAGTGTTTGTTTTGTGCAACATCTACCTGTGTAGATAAGACCTGACAGCACAAAAGATAAGACCTGCCACAGCACAAAATGGTTCAAGGAGGACGGAGAAAAACCCACAACGTTTGCGCTTTCCTCCAATTTGGTGAAAGAGCCACCACTGCTTGCGGTTTGGGCCAATGGCAGGAGTTGGGAAGCAAGGGTAGCACACTTTGGGTTGGTTGAAAGCCGTGTCCTGTATTAGTCAAAGGGCCAGTCCTGGTTTGGGTACCGAATTGCAGGCTTTACTTTGGCCCAATCCAGGCAACTCCTAAAGGTTCAAGTATGTTTTAGTGATCAGAATCATGGAAATAATCATCAGCAAAGACTCAACAGATGTCTGGGAGGAAAAGTTATAAATCAAAAGTGGGTGAGATCTTTGTCTACTGCAAAACGGTGGAATTGCTTCTGGGTCAGATCCCAGCTCCAGGGAGATCACAGAGCTGTCTCTGACAGTAACTGTACAAGTCTTCCCCATACTGATTTCTTAAGAGGTGTTTAATTTTTGATTGAAATGGGACTGGCAATTTACCCTTTAGCTTTAATTGTGCCCCATTACAATTATCATAAACAAAGGAAGAGAATGTATGTTCAACGAGTCTGGTTGTCTTCTATGTTCAAAAAGTCACTTGGAATGTTATTTTATTTACCTTTTTAGCACAGTGGGGAGTGAACAGCTCTTGCTTTTCAAAGAAAATAAAGCTGTTCCTTGAGATCCTTATGTCTGGAACGCTGAAGTAGTCCAAAGACTTGTCCTGTACCAAAAACGGTTTCCCAACAAGATCTTCATTTTCATGTGCCATTTATAGTAAATGAAGACATGTTTGTAGGAGTACCGATAGTTGGAGAGGTTGATCATGCAAAAAAACTGGAGGACTGTTTTTTGAAACTTAAATCTGATTATGCATATATGCTATTTTTATTCCTCTCTTTAGTTATCTGTCAAGGAACATTTGTGCAAATGAATTTTCATTATGGATTTTAAGCATACAGGCTGGAATGCTGGCAGAAAGATATCCTAAATAGTGCTTTTATATACTACTTTACCCCAGGATTTTCAAGGTTAGCCTAATTCTGAGTTCTGGTTAGTCATTGTGAAAATGAAATGTGACCTATAGGACAGATCACAATGAGGCAGCTTCGCTTTGATCTGAAGATCAAACGCTGCTTTCCAAACTGGGAATATTTGTGAAGTAATTGGTGAGTCTCAGGAAAAACAAGTCTCACTCATGACTGTATTGGAAGTGGAAAGATGGCAAAATTCATAGTACGTTACCGGTGAATTGAGTAGGATGAGTTATTGCTAATAATATCCAACTGGCTGTCTCCTGAATTGGATTTCACATGTCTTATGTGGACTGGCAGATGAGGATAGTGGTGGAACTTGTGAATTACAGCTATTTTTACCGTACTGTTAAACTCCAGTAAGAAATTAGAAGTATTTATTTAATATGTATATGTGCATGCCATGAGCTGCCTCATAAACAAAGGTGTGTATATGTACAGAAACATGCCGGTGCACACGTACTCACACGCACTTCCTGCAGAAAAGAGGTGTTGTGGGTGGGTATATGGGACTGCCACATTCAATACACATGTCAGCTGTCGAGGTCTCAGGCTGTGATGGCACACACTGTACTTGCAGTCAGACGTCATCTTCAAACTTGTACAGTATAGGCATTTCTGTTATTAGGGCCAGGACATACAACATGTTTTATTGGGGCAGGAGTTCCCAGCTGGAGGAAAGAGATTTGCAGCTGTTGCGAGCCGTTTGTAGTGGAAGGACCTGTAATGTTTGCAGAGGTACAGCAAACTTCTCTTGAACAGAGCTCTCTGAAGATGTTGGGCAGCCTGGTTTCTGCTGCACTTGCCTGGGATCAGAGTGTGTGACCCCAGAGAGGGAAGAGAGGATCTGGCTTTGCCAAGGGAACGTGCAGGAGAGGAAGAAGGGGCAGGTATTCTAAGAAGCCTGGCTGACTCTGAAAGTGCATCAGTAACCTGGTGCTGTCACAGCAACCTCGTCTGCATCGATGCTGTCTCGGTAGCCCCAGGAGAGCTGGCCCAGGGCACACAGTATGCAGCTCCCAGGCTTGGATGACCAAAGCCTGTTGCCACTGCAGTCCCCACTGAGCTTAGCTCCTGCAAGGAACCAGTCCACAGGGACATGCCATCCTGTCTCAGTGCCTGCAAGTGGCTGTGAACCCCCTCAGCCTCAGGATAAATTCTTTCAGTAGTTGTTTGCCTTCAGGGCTGCAGATTTCTGTTTTGTTTCCAGCCTGAATTGGCTTTGATTTAGCTCCAGCTGTTGAAAGCATGCTGAAGAGCAGGGGATGTGTTGCAAAGGGACCTCCAGGACCTCCTTATTCCTGTGTCCTGGGGCATGGATGTGGGCAGAGTTCAGTGTGCACTGTGCAGGGCATTAATCACAGTGCAGTGCCAGGCTCTGGCCAGGCATCTTGGCACTGCTGCTTTTCCCTGCCCTGGTACCACCACAGCTGGCTCACACTTAGACAGGGGTGCATAAACCTGTCTAACATGACAGCTGGGCCTCGAGGGACACAGAGGCACCGTGGGGGACAAAGGGAAGAAGGAGAATGAGGCAATGACAAGGAAATTGCTCTCTGAAGATTTTCTAGTCTGCTACAGAACGAGCTGAGAGCAGGTGAGGGAAAGGAGTGGCAAGAGAAGCAAAAAGCCTCCAATAAATAAGTGAAGCAGAGGGTCCATTCTGTAAGGATAAGGCAAAGGCAGGGGAGAGCAGTGGCTGGAGGCCACCTGCCTGGTCCCCCCGAACCCCGTCCTGCTGCGAGCCAGGTATCGTCCCTCCTCTGCCGAAGCCCCGGAGCCACCTATTTGCTCATCGCAGTCACGTCTGTTTGGGTGTCTGCGCCTCCCCAGGAGGCGGCTCCGTCCAAAGCAGGTACCCACGGCCCGTGGGTCCGGCCGGGGGGCGGCTGGGGCGCTCCCGCTGCCCGCCCCGAGCCCCCTCCTCCCCGGCCCCTCCGCAGCTCCGCACGCAGCGCCGCCGGGCAGGGCTCCCGCTCGCTGCCTCGCCTGGGAGAGGAGGAGGAGGGAAAGAAGGAGGAGGAGGGGAGGGTGGTGATAAGGGGCTTGCTGCGTCGCCTCATTTCTGTACCCAGCGCACGGCTCGTGGGGTGTGCGCGGTGCCCGCATCGCTGCCGGAGGGATTTTGCTGCTGCTGCTGCTCCTGCTGCTGTTCCTGCTGCTGCAGTCCCGGCGCTGGGCTGCCGGCGCACAGGCGTCAGGGGAGCGCTGGCTGTTTACCGCCTGGTGGGAAGTGTTGCGATGCAAAAGCCGAACGTGCCCGTGGAGGGGAATCTGCGCTGGCGGCGGCACCTGTGAGGAGCGAAGGCGAAGAGTCTTCCCGAGGCGTTCAGCAGCCGGCGGCCAAGGGGCCGGGCATCCGCACCTCATCCCAGTGTCTCCACCACCACTTGCTCCGGATCTCTTCTTAAGGGAGAAGAGGAAAAAGGATCCAGAAAACCCCCCTGCAACTGGACAGACCCTGCTGGAGTCTAACAGGTGTTTGCTGGGATTTGAATGGGGAGGGGATGGGTGGGGAGAAAAGTTAACTGGAGAAATTGGGGCTAGGAGAGATGCAATGATCTTGCACCAAGTGGATGTGCCATGTCTGCATGCAAATAGTGCGTCTGGAGAAGCTCGGAGGGATGTCTTACAAGTGATCTGCGTGATCTCCGTAGAAACGCTCACCTCTGCCTGCAAACTTTCCCCTGCTAGAAGTTGGGAGGAATAAAAAACCATCAGGAAGTCAAAAAGGGGGAAGATCTCAGCGGACAAAAACGCTTGAGCTAAACTGTTGCACCCCGACCTGGGGCTCTGGTGCGAGCATCCCACCGGTGTCTCCTGGGCTCCCGAGCCGACTGGCGGTGGGTGGCGTTGGCCAAGGTGCCCGGCAGCGTCCCCAGCCTTGGGGACGGGCCGAGCAGCATGCTGGCTGCGGCACCCGCGGCCGGCCAGCGACCCCCGCGTGCCTGACCCGCCGGTGGTGCCGGGGCGGTGGCGGCCATGGCTGCAGCCATCGCCAGCTCCCTGATCCGCCAGAAGAGACAAGCCAGGGAGCGGGAGAAGTCCAATGCCTGTAAGTGTGTCAACAGCCCCAGCAAGAGCAAGGGAAGCTGCGACAAGAACAAGTTGAATGTGTTTTCCAGGGTCAAACTCTTTGGCTCCAAGAAAAGGCGAAGAAGGCGACCAGGTTGGCAAGGGTTATATCTTTGGGGGGGTTGGTTTGTTTAATTTAATGGAAACTGGGATGTGTTTCAGGTGCGGGGAAAGGGGGACAGGTGTCTCGGGGCTGGTGAAATGAGTGTGCAGGTATTGCCAGTTCTGGCTTGTATTGTCTGATGGTACGCCATGCCAGCCTCTTCCCCAGTCATGTTCGTCCAGTTTATATGGGTACCATTGCTGTCTGTCTCAACTTGCACACCTGTGTGCACCCATGTATTGGTAATTTGGGAGTCTGTCTCTGTGTTACACGTACCCATGTGCAAACACATGTGATTTATTTGTGGGGGAGATGTCAGTGGGGAAGTTCCCACACATGCATCTCCTCCAGTTGTACGTTAAATAACTTAGTGGTCTAGGGATCTGTTTTTGTTGTCCTGCTTCTCAGAATGCCCGTGTTGTGCTTTATCTCCTGATTGCAGATGGGGCTTTTTGCTTTCACTGGCACCTTCCAGAGTTCTGCTTCAGCGCCCCGTTCCTTTCTAGGAATCTCATACCTGCAGCTGCCCTGCGGACACGACGTTCTCTGTGTCACAGGTGCAAAAGATCAGGCACAAAGACACAGTCCCTGATCTGAGTGGGTTGTTTTGTATGTGGGAGGAGCAAAACCCTCTGGTAATGTTGCTGTCGCTTTGCTGTGCTGGAGCATCAATGCCTTTCACTGCTCCACCTGTCCACCTTGCTCAGCAGCCACAGAAGAGCTGCCTTGCTCACAGTTTGCAAACAGCTTTGGTATGGATTGTGGCTAAAAAGCCAAAGTGAGGGTTGAAATAATTTGTTTTCAGAAAAGTTGATAGATAAGAGTTGTGCACCCATCAATACTCTTATTAAAGGTTGCTAATAAGAACTAATACACTTATGCAAACTGTTGTAAGCTTTTGCCTTCAACCCTTACTAATATGAAGTGCAGTAGCAGAGCTCCCTAATGTCTCTGATCACAAACATAAGGAGTCTTATCCAGACCCACTTTCCAGACTGGTGGAAATGACACCCCATATCTTCACAGCATGTTTATCTCTGAATAAAGTAAGATGTTGTGGAGCGAGCTGCAGGGATGCATCAGCTCCTGACAAACGTGATTGTGTGAAATGACTACAATGCAGATGTCATTGGGATTCAGTGGATGTAGACCTTTTTCTGTAATTACTCCTGATGCATTACCTAAATATCTTAAATGACACACTCAACAGCATACTGTATACCCTGCTGCTGTATACTTTTTGGTCTGGAATGATATGAAACCCTGTGAGATATCTCACTCTCTGACTGTGAATCTGGGGATGGTAATGAAAAATAGAAATCTATCCAAACTGTGTGTTGTTTTGATCTTTCTTCTTCTAGCTGACGAGGTAATTACCTCAGCCCTTATGGTAATATTTATTTTGCAGCTCCACACATTGCTGGATTTCAGGGTTTCCCCCTCCATTTTCCATATGTTCATTGAGTAGTTTATCTCTTTGGAGGCTCTATACTCTTTGAAGCAGCAAGGGATGGGTTTGTTTATTAGAGCTGCAGCAGTTCCTGTGCTAAACGTTTGCTGCTGTATATTTAGGCTCTCAGCTGTCTCTATGGCTCTTATTAGTGTTATCGTAATGGTCTTCTTTTTCCTCTCCATCTAAGAATTCACACCTTTTTTAAAAGACAGAATACATTCTTTGCCAACTCGTTTCTAATCTTAAATGAGATAGGGCTGAGCTCCTGAGGCCAAGCAGGACACTGTTGGAACCTGTATTCACTGGAAGTAGATTTTACTGTGCTATTTACATTGCAGTTGAAAGTGGCATTTAATCATTTTGGCAATTGATTTCATAGACATAAATTTGATCTCAGCCTAAATGAAAAAGTGTTGTAAAGCCGGTTGCTCTGCCTTTGTTTTGGGTCTTTTTCCTATCTCAGCCTTGAGAAGAAACCTGAAGATTTGGTTTTAACGTCCTGTTTGTTTGGAACAGCACATCAGGATTTCCCACATTAATCTCACTATTGTTTTTTTACAGAGCCTCAGCTTAAAGGTATAATAACAAAGCTATACAGCAGGCAAGGATACCACTTGCAGTTGCAAGCAGATGGAACGATTGATGGAACAAAAGAGGAAGACAGTAGTTATAGTAAGTGACACAAGAATAAATGGTGTGTTTGTGAACTGTGGTGTCTCATTCTTCCCATCTAGGTCCGATCAAAATTGTTGTCCTGGGATGGCTGAGTGAGTGGAAGTGGCAGCGCAGAAGTCCTTCAGACTTACAGGGTCTGAGAGAAATACAGATAAAAATAATTTATAGAAATAATGAACTAGAGGAGGTAATGATGACACATGTGACAAACAAAGCAAATGTTATCTCCATGGTAATCTAGAGAACTTCATGGCTGTCCTTTGGATTTTATTAGATTTTTTTTTTTCGACAGGGAAAATTTGCTCGCCTACTCAGAGTGCCTTAAATAGAATAACGCTATCTCCGCTCTTAAACAGGGGCTCATTCAAACAGAGCCATGTTATTTCACACAATGGAGAGTTCATCATCATTTTAAAGTTCACATTTCCCTATTATTATTATTGTTTACCCCTTCTAAACTTAATTATACCATCAACTTTCCACCCGATTTCCCTCAGCTTTTCTGGGAAGAAGCTTTGGGTATTTTTGGTTGTTGGTTGTTGGAAATTTTTTAGAACTTTGAGAATTAATAGAAAACGGGGCAAGATGACTAGAGAATAGATTTGGTGTGTGTAAATAAAATGTTTAAGGGTTTCACATAGTTGTATTGTTTAGCTTAAACTACATTTTTGTAAAGAATGCAAGGAGTTTTAAGAAGGTATTTCAGGCCACTTAGATGACAAACCAAAAATCAACACGCAGACCTTTCTTGTTAATTAATAAAAAGGACTGATTTAACTGCCATCATTTCATATGAAAAGCATTTGCAGGTGAAACATCGTTTCGTTTTACTCGAATATGGCAGAGTGAGAGCTTGATGCAATAGAAAACATTGTATCTTATTTGCTCCAGCACTTGGTCCCATCCTTTTCCCACACCCTCTTCAATCCTTTTTGCATCCCTGTGTTACCTTCTCAGTGAGAGGAGGGGGCTGGTTTCCCTGTGGGAGGAGGTCCCCCCTGCAGCCCCTGGAGGTGCTGGCCATAAGGGACAGTGAGGATCTGTGGGGACACCTGAGATCTGGCTCCAGGTCCCATCATCACCTGCAGAAACCCCATCAGTGCAATCCTGACAGCTACTGCCACCTTATACAGTTCTCCTAGTGCAGCCACAAAATTTACCCTAAGAATGGTCCTTATGGACCTTAAACAGGGCTTTTCTTTCAAGTGAATGACCTGATATTTAAGATTTTAAAAGTCAGTACAGATCGTTCAGGATTTTTGGGGTAATTCTGTTAATTATCTTTAAAAAAAAGATGAGGAAATAGGCAAAGCTTCCTCTTTCCATCGAAGTGTGATATTGCTATAAACTTTTAATTTACCAAAGCAAATATCTGAAATTGCAGATATTGATTTTTATTTTTTTTGTTGTTGTTTCATCCAACTACTTCACTTGGGATCCCTCTAATAGGGATTCTGAGATTTGAAACGAGATAAAATTTATGTAAATACAAATATGTCTTTTTCTAAGATATCTTTGTTCTCACTGTGTCCTTAAATTGACCATGACCTGATAGATTGCTAAGCAAATCATAAAAAACCTCCTTGTTTCTGTATACCAGCCTTCCAAAATGCTGAACGCTTAAATATAATGGGAGTATCCCAGAACTGATTGCAGCTGAGCAGAACAGAGGAGGGTTTTATTATAGAAAAAACAATCATATTCCTCTTTTATGTAAGGTAAATATATGGCTCTTGGTGTCCTGCAGTCCTGAATTAATTTTAATTGCAATATTTTAATGGAACGAGTAAGACAGACTGATTATGCTGTGGGTCAGAGTCCACATAAGCTGCTTCCCCCAAACCCTTGCTAACATGAATATTTACTAGATCAGACCCTCTAAAATCCTTTTTTCCAGTGTCTGGAGAGACATCTCTCATTTAGTCCATTTTCATGCACCGCAGGGAAGCCACAGGACTTGTAGCCCCCTCCAATAGCAATTATTCTTCCCTGGGTATGGTAGGGATGGGAAGAGCTTGCAGCCCCCCACAACCAGCTGTGTTTTGTGAAGCCCAGGGCCAGGATCCACCTTCTCCATCGTTTGTTACCTAGAGCTGGGTGGGAAGTTTGCCTGAAACTCCCCTTCGGCTCCTGGCTTGGGAGCAATTATTTCAAGCTCTGCAGACCCGCTGCTGTGTGCAGGGTTCACAAAAACAAGTTTGCATCCACAACTGCAGGGGGCTTAAAAGAAAGATGAGAGTTTGGAGAAAAATTTAGGTAGAAAGTAAAACATGGATTTAAGGAGCCGTAACACTCATCAGGCCTCAGCTTTAGCCAAGAGTCCATGTGATTTGAGGAAATACCGTGTGGAAAGGATCTCCTGGCTGAGAAACAGATTTTTACTCATTAAGTATGTTGAATAGGGCAAGGGTTTAAATAAAGGCAGAATTTATTCCCCGGTTTTGGCAAGACAAAAATATTTCAAGACTGACAAAATAAGGACATATAGGAAACAATATCCTGCAGAAAGCATACGAAAGTCCAGGTGGCCAAGCCAAGACTGGCACAGACTTCACAGTAATGTATGTGTTCGTAAATTCAGCTGTGGCCTGCTGCCTCTTGTTTTGCAGCTTTATTTCTCTGTCAGCTTGTATTGCACAAGGGCCATGGCGAAGATCATCTCTCCCTTAGGCATCGTGAAGTTTTTCATTAGGATGGATATTATATCCTTATTTTAAACAACACAAATGTAATAGGGAAAGACTAGGATGCAAATAGCTTTGCATTATTTTATGCTGACACCAACTGATTACAGTAGCAAGTAATTTATTTTCCTGTGGCTTTTTTGCCACCCTTTCTGTCATACCTACCCACATGAGGATCATCCCCTAGAAATGTGATAGCATCTGCATCCTGTTGTCTGTGGTGCTGGGGACTTGGAGAGACTGTGTGGCTCTGCTGTGGGCGCCATCAGCATCCACTGACATGGGCAGGACTCTCACTCTTCCAGAAGCCAGATTTGGACTTGCTGCTGTGCAGGGACAGTGAGAATAACAGCTACTGCTAAAGGGGACAGTCCCGTTACTGGTGCAGTGCTAATGTCCCCTCTCCCTGGAGGCAGCTGCTGGGGTGGGACATCTGGCTGCGCTGGCACAGGACAGAGTGTGCACCCCTCCAACAGCCAGTCCCTCTCTGCTTCAGCAGAGTCAGCATCACCCCCCCCCAACAGCCCTTTCTCAAATTCCAACAGTCTGTGCCACAGCAGCTGTTCGTCTCACTGAAGTTTAAACCAGCTTCTGGGTGTGCCTAACCCTCATCTTGCCTCAAAATAGAGCATGTATGTTTATGGCAGAGAAACGATCTGCTACTGAGGGAAGCAGCTGAGCACCCACTGCAGTGGGTGCCCCAGCCCTCCTCTGGCAGAAGTCACTTGGACTCATATCTGCTCATTTTTCCCAGCAAAGCACGGCCAGGAATCCCTTACTAAAGCCTATCTCTGTGGCTCCTGGTAGCTATGTCTTCTCAGTTGTCCCAGGCGTTGCCCTGTCCTCAGCTGGTTACTGACAGGTTCGTAGCATTGTTCATAGTGGAACCCGTGCTCAGACCCTTGTGCTGAAAATACCCAAACACCTGCCCTACTTGTAAATGTGCCATTAGGAAATCATCTTTCAAAAGAGACCTGCAGGTTCTGCCTGGATACTGAGCTTTAAATTGTGCTCTTCAGCCTACACAAAGATCAGATGCTGCTTTTTGGGGTTGAGCTGCAAAAGAGGGCTCTCCAAGGGAATATTTAATGAGTCAGAAAGGGAATATTTTCTCCCCCAAATAAACTCAAGCATTTGATAGAACGAATGAAAAATCCATTTCCCTTACTGAAAGTCAAAGATTCTTTTGCCAAATACTGCACAGAATTAGAGAGTTTTGTTTTAGTGAAGAGAGAAAGTAATTTATGTTGATTTTATACCTGAGGTGAGTGTGAGGAGGGTCTGCGTGTGTGTGTGTGTGTTTGTCTCTGCATGTACATTCTCCCATATGAGAGGGAAAGAAAAACACAGATTTTGTGAAGTCTTACATTCATTTATTAGTTCTGGATATTTCCGCCTTTTCTGCTACATTTGACCATTGCAGGAAATGCAGTGCCCAACTTCAGGGCACTCGGCAATCCCACACCCAGAATTCAGGATCTGTATTAAATGCTGGCATGCTGTAAATTTCTTTTTTAAAAAAATATGGCCATTTGGGGGTTTTCAGGCTGAAAAAGGAATTTATAAGGGGTCATAACTCTTAGCTTATACTTTTGAAATGAATAAAAATATTTCAAATTCATAATTCAGTTTTAAATGGGCTTCAGACAGTGACCATAAATATCAAACTTCAGCCTGAAGCAGACCAGAGTTTTCCAGCCAAGTAATAAATCATTGGAAATGAGAGGCAGTTTGGCATTACTTTATCCTATCTCTGCGTTTATACTACAGACTGGAAGGAGATGCTTTGGGTTGTGGTAACTTTTCCTAATTCCCCTTTATTTTTAATCCTACATATTGAACACGGAGTACTTGTATTCAACACTTTATTTCTTGTGTTCTGTTTTAATGTATCCATGAATCCAAGCTATGGTGGAGCTTTGCTTTCTTTTTCTTCCTTTTTTTTTTTTTTTGCTTTAATTTGCCACTTTACAAACCAGAATCTTCATTTTTTTGAAGAGATACTTCTCTGCTTATAAATACTGCCGCTATTACCATGTATACAAGCATAAACACAAGCAGAACATTTGAAGCAGCTCAATTTTGAAAGCAGATTCAGGGCTTGATCCAAAGAATATGCTGTCATTTCATTTTGAAGTTATTTAACTCTGTTTTTTCAAGCCCATTCTCCTCTAAAAAGAGGAAAAATAAAACCCCACTGAATTTTGAGTGGAAGCATTTTGAGATGTTAATGATGGTTTTTAACTCTTCTGAATTTCATCTTCTCCTTCCTTTTGGCCAAATGTTTACTGAATTTGATCTAAAAATAAATAAATTTAAAAAAATCATCATCTTGTAAAACTTTTTGTTTGTTTGCTTCTGGATTTGTTTTTGTTTTCTTTTTGCACTTACTGTCAAAAAGCCCCCAGACAAATTAGGTATGTTCGATTCTACGCAGCAGACCCTGGATTCTGCTCATGAGGCAGGTAAGTCCTTTAAGCTGTCAGTACTTTCAATTCACCATCTTGAGAAGGAGGGAGATACTTTGATACCCTCATATAATTTCTGAGCTATTGGTGGAAATTGCTGTAAAAGAACATGACAGTAGCAGTATTGCTCTGTAGCACCCACAGAAATTAATATATGCGTGAATAGACATTTTTTATTTGATTCTGGTAATTATGGTTTAATTTTCTATCTAATCTGCATACTCTAAAGGATTAATTTTGCTCTCCATCTCCTTTCTTTCCTAGCTTTGTTTAACCTCATACCTGTGGGTTTACGAGTGGTGGCGATTCAGGGGGTTCAAACAAAATTATATCTGGCAATGAACAGTGAAGGATACCTATATACATCAGTAAGTAAACACTTTTAATTCTGTTCTCGGTGAAATTGCGTCAAGAATTTAGTAAATTTATAATTTACTATTCCAAGGAATCTGCTTATAATCGATAGACGTGAGATTTGACAGCAAATTCAGTGCAGTGGTGATGGTCTGGTTCTAGCTAATTATTCTGTTTCCCTTAGGAATACATATGGATGCATGAAATTAAACTGTGGTGCCTTTGATGCAAACTGATAATCCTGAAGTATGAAATATATAAAAAACCACACCCAAAGCCCCAAACAGAAAGGGTCCTCTCTCTTGGTCACTGCGAACTGATTGGGTTAATCAATGCAGGGTATGGAGGGGAAGGGACAACTCATGTATCACACTCATGCCTGAACACATTTTTTATCTTCCTGTGTCATCTGTGTTACTGTTATTAAAAGGGATTAGAGAAAGTTGATTTTTTTGTTTGGCCAGGATTTTCAAATAGAATTTTTGTGGCTTCAAGTTGCTGAGTGAGTGAAGAACTGTTATATTAGGAGTTTTGACGAAGAATGTCAGTAAATAATTTTCAGTTACATTTCTTAAAAGAGCAGACAGTGTTCTTGTGAAAAAAAAAAAAGAAGAAAAAAAGACATTTTAAAAAATAGTCCATTTTTCAATTAAAAACATTTAGTTGAACTATGTTCAGGAGTTTTAATTATAAAGTCTTAATAAATTTTTCCCAAGGAGGAAAGTAGAGGAAAACGTAATTTATCATCTTCTGTAAATTATTCTCTTCTATGAATGATCCCCTTCATACTGATAACAATTAAGTAAACTTATTCAAATCTCTCGTTTATTTTGCAGTCCTGACAACTAGGACAAGGGGCAGCTTTGCGTATTTTTCCTCTTGTATCTTCCAGAGCCCAAGCAAATTAGAACTGGTGTTGATGTGAGAGAAAGTAACATTTCAGTGAATGGCATCGAACTCTGCTTTCTCTTTTACCCTGGCTGTTTGCTTAGCGTGGTTAATCCACAGACCTGTTTGTAGGGCTGTAGCCACACAGCCAGAACGTGCAAAGTCCCCTAATCCTGTGTAGTCACAGTCCTGTGGCTGCTCAGTGTTATTTACATTTGCCCTGCAAATGTACCTTTGACTGCACCGTGTTTTCATTTACATCAGTGTCTGCAGTTGCGGTCCTTTCTGGCTGCTCACTCCCCCAGAGAGCACCAAGTCGTGCTGTGCAGGCTTCTGTGGGCTCAGTCCCGCTTCAGGGAGCGTCACCTGAAGCTCTGCCTCGAGGTGGGATGGAGAGGTTGCTACATAAAGCAACATTTCATCGCCGTGCTTAGTTTGAGCGGGTCAGTTCTTTCACTGCGTACGTTCTGGGAAAATCAGATCTGTTTTTGCAAAGAAGAAGAAAATGGTATGAGGGTGGATTCTGCCCCTGTTAACCTATGATGCAGCAGTAACTTCTCATTGTGAGTCATGACCACTGAGAGAATGAAGTATCACTTCTAGTATCCGTTGACGGGAGACGAAGGGACAGAATATAAATCTGATTTGGATAAAGTCCAACTTTTCGCTTGATGGGCATCTAGACATCTTAGAGCTCAGAGATTCACTTTGGTTGTAATTTTTATTATTTGCATTGATTAGGGATAGTTCTTCATGTGATTATGTTACCATGAATAGTGTCTTCCCTGAATCCTTTAGTACCTGTGAATTTAACAGTTTATGTCATTGCAAAGTTAACTGGTGACATATCTCTATTTTCCCCTTAGTGGTCATTTTGGGGGTTTTATTAGGCAACTGTATTTTCTTACATTTATTCTTGTATTCTTGAACTTGATGGGCTTGGCAAGGCCTTAAACAGACTTTTGTTGTGTTGTTATGTCCTGGATTCATATTTTAAATACTCTTCACAAAGACAGGTGTCCACTAAATTTCAATTTACTTCTCCAAAGAAAGTTGCCACCCAAGTTTTCAATAATTTTGGGTTTATCCTCTAGTGCTTTCTGGTTTCAGTGTCTTGTCCTTTATAATAACTGCAAGAAACTCTTGGTGGGCAAAACCAACTCACGTCTCTGTCAATGAGCTCAGGGTGTCTACAAGGGCTGATGAGGAGCATCTTCCCCTACTTCACCTGCTGTGCAAAAAGGTTGCCAGAATCCAGTTCCAGCACTATTTTTTAAGTGTTTCTAGCACTTCTTTTGCTGATAATGGTCTTTTCAGCAAGAGATACAGTCTGACAGTCTGTTGCATGGGAAATGAGCTCTATATTTTGGGCTGTATTCTTGGTTGATATAAATGAGTCCCAAGAGAGCTCAGCTGATTTATAGCAGCTGAACACTCACCTGTTCAAAGAATGCCACCAGGGAGTCTGGGGAACAGATCAGCTCGAGTAAGTGACAGCCATCTACACATCCTGAGGGTTTCTAAGCCCATAGAGGGATGTGTTCCTGAATGGGATTTGTCAGGAACAGACAGATGGCAACATGGAATTGATCAAGTGCAAAAGCCCCACAAAACACTGTCAAAGTCCGGAAGCAAGAGAAAAAAGGAAAATAGAAATGTACTTAAATTGTAAATAACCATAACAGATAGTTGCATGCACCATTTCCAGAGTGAAATGAAATTAGCATTGATGATGCAATGTAACAGGGAGAGGGAATATTGTGGTCTGTGTCATGATCACTTGCTTTTAGTTCTGTTGTGACCCCAGCACTTGTATCTGTGCAGAGGAGGGTATCCAGAGGGTATCAGAGGTAGCCTGAGGTGTGGTTTGCTTCTGATCCAGTGACTATACTCAAGAATGAGATGAATTGGCTCCATGGGGGTATCAGTGATGTATAATAAACCTGCAGAGAACAGATACCTGTAGTTGGCTGCCAGAGTTTATGGATAGTTTGAGGCATCTGTCAGTTAGAACAAAAACAAGACTTTTAATGTAATGATAAAAGCTCCTTGGGGACAAGGCAGCAACTCTACTAAGCAAAAGAAAGATATTATGTCAAATATATAAAGATCTACATTTGTTATCGAAGCACATTGAAAGTCCTGGACTGCAGGGAAGGGAAGTGGCCCTGATCCTCCCAGCAGCTCGCCGTGCTCTGGTACTCTCTGTGTTCCAGGCAGTGTGTGGATCCTGTCCACACTGGCTGGAACATGTGTCTCCATATCACAGAAGAACACCACGTTTGAAATGTTTTTTTTTCTACAGCCATTCTCCTACCAAAGTCCGTGGGAGCTGTGTGACTGCACCTCCCAGGCTGAACCCACCCTCACAATTTTATTTGGAGGGACCTTATTCGGAGCAATTTGAAGCTGCAGCTCTTGGGGCTTGAGCATCCATTTAAAATGGAAGCATAGGATTTGATTCATCCCTCCTTACACCAGTGCCATGCTGCTGCAAGATGACTTAAACAGTGTTATGGCACTGCTGTCTTACGTAACAGCATCAGGAATCATGCCCTTTTGTAAAAAAGGGTGGCTTTTATTTTATCTTATTTTTCTTTCTATGAATGACCACATCTTTCAAATGAGGACCATATACAATGCACTTGAGTTTTCAGGTTTCGTACTCTATGAATTCCTTGTGTTCTTTCATTGTCTTGAACGAAAGAGTGAAAAATATTTTAAGGATCTGTTTGTCAGACATGTAAGTCCTAGAGCTACTGCTTTCTCATTAAAGTGATGGTGATGTGACAGAGGAGGTTCACAGTGATATAGAGCAGCAGCTGAGTGAAGTTCCTTAAGGGGAAGGTGTGTGTGTAGATGAAGAGAATTGGTGGTACTGCTTCGATTCTGCATAGGCTGAAACATAACCCGAAGTACAGCAGGTTTAAAAAACAGCCTGCAAACATCTAGCTGTGTATTTTCCATGAACCATCACATTGGAGTTTTAAAAATCATTTAAAGATTGTCAGAGTTTTACATACAATTTACCCTAAGAGAGCATTCAGCTAACATTGTCCTCTGTATGTAAAATAAATTGTCATATATAAGTTTGGTACCTGCACAGAAAGTAAATATTGCGTGAAGCATGCACGTTGATTATAACCAAGAGAACTGAAATGTGATTAAATTCTCAGATTAGTTCAAAAATTGGTTTTGGTGAGTTGGAAAGAAGAGAACTTTGTGCATATTTTAATACTGAGCAGTGCAGTGGAGACCTGCTGTAGCTAATGGGAATGGCTGGGGCATTTATAATGAATTACTGGCAAAGAGCATTTTTCCACTTCAGAGAAATAGCATAAACCACGAGATAGGGGAAATAATCAAAAGCTTCATCTGGTTAAATTTGCATGTCAGTATAAATCATTTCTTACCATGAATGCTCAGACTACACTTTAACACAATTCATTCTTTTCAGTGGCAGGGGCTTAGGTAAAGCCACAGCACGTTTTTCTTTTCATCACAACAACTTGTTCTGTGCTGGATAAATGTGCAACATCCTCACAGTGTGCAGGGCTGCTCTGGCCCTCCTGTGACCTGATGTGTGCTGACAGCCCTGACTGCTCCCACTGCCCCACAGGCAAGGTGTGGGATCAGCACTGGGACAGGAGCATGCTATAAGGAGGTTCCCAGGCATTGTAGGGCCAGCCTGAAGTGATAAATGTTTTCTGACACCTTCAGCCATGGACACTGCTCTAAATGATACCAGGAGCTAAGCTCAGTGAATGCAAACAGTGTACTTTGGTTCAGCCTTACAGCAGTGTTGCAGCACGGAGGTGAATGCTGCTGGTGCCTGGCACAGGGAAAGTTTGGTGGGTCTTCAAGTAGCATCACAGGCTCCTGATGCTGCTCCTCAACGGACACTCTCTGGCTCAAGCTGTGCTCGTGGGCTCAGCCCATTACCAGGGAGTCCGCCCGTGAGTTTTTGGGGTTAGTTGGGAGCTGGGCTACGCCCGCAGAGCTCACTGCTCATAGATTTGTCTCCCACTTGCTGAGGACACCGTAGCCTGTGGCTGAGCTCTGTGTGCCTGTCTGGCCCTGCTCTGTGATGTGGGACACTCCTGGGGATCAGATCCCCGGGGAAGCAGAGTGGTTTCCTGCGGCTGGTCTCCCTGAATGAGATCTGTGCTGCTCGAAATGATATGTGCTGTTGATGAGTGCTGGGGTCAAGCGATGGGTGCTGTTTCTTGCAGGAGCTTGTCTCTGCCTGGATCAGTGCGATTCCAGATTTCTGGAGACAGGTTGCCTGCTGTCTCCAGCAGAGAAGTGTGGAGGCCATAAGCCTCCCATGGGAGAATTATTAGGAGATTCAGCAAGCTGAAAGTCTTGAAGCTATTATGCTGCTTTTCTCTGCAAGTCACCCCCCAGACATCTGAAATCCAGAGAGATGCTGATGTGAATTCATCTCTCATGCAGGTGGTGGGAGCTGAGGAGACTCAGCACCTCCTCAGATGAGGCTCCATAAGAGGAGCCCAAGCATGAGAGACTGATGCTTTGGGGCTGTGCACTGCACAGATCCTTACAGACCAGCAGTTAGACACCTGTTCAGTGGTTTCCTAACAGAGATGCCGTTAAAAATCAGCAATGAAATTGCTGGTTTTGCAAGAAGAGTTTGAATGTCCTGTGAGATAAATAATATACGTGCAAAGTAGATAAAAGACTAAAATGACATCCACTCTATTTGTTAGTTGTTTACTAATCAATGCTAAAATTCTTGGGTGAAAAGGCAGAAATTCCTTATAAGCTCAAACTTCAGATGTTGCTCAGAGCAGAAGTTTGGAGCTCAGTGAGCTCAGAAATGTGGCTGAAATGGCAATGCAGGTTATAACTCCCAGTTTTTCAGTCTGTTGCTCTGCTGATTGGGGTCACTGTGACACAAAACTGCCATGATGCCAAAACAAAAAGCCTTGGCAGAATCTGGAGCTGAACTCAAGTCTGATAGTTTGGCACGTTGGATCACACCAATCCCTTCCAGCATTGTGTTTTGGCCCCAGGCCAGCAAACAAGGAATACTGAGTTCCAGGACTTTGAAGATACTCACAACTCCTCACTGTCACATTGCAAAACATGTTTGGCAAGAAGAGTGGTAAGCAGATAAGGACTTGAGCAGACAGTGCGAGTTGCAAAGTGCGAGAGTAAGAGCACTGCCAGGTTCTTGGCGTGTTCTGTTGGGTTTGTGTGTTCAGATCACCAAATGACAGATTACGTTGCTATGATTCAGCAGAGCCAAGGAGAAGTGTTCCACTTTTCTCTCCTAAATTTGGTGTAGGTGATACACCTTGTGAGCAGTCATGTAGGTGCCTGTGGGGTGTAGAGGTCCATGTACACCAGTAGCATCTGTGCCTGCTTCCTGTAGGAGCTGGGCTCAGTTCACTAGGAAAATAGGGATGTTAGTGTCTATGTGGATTTTTGAGGCTGTTTATTTTTCCTAATATGTGTGAAATATCTGCAAGATCAGAAGCAAGATCACTTTCCGAACTGACCCTGTTTCTTTAGAATGCGGCTTAATTAGAAGAAAATACCACTATGAAGCCTCAGCTTCTTTCCCGAGCTTGCTTTCCTTCTAGAAAGCTGCCTGCCTCCCCTGGGAAGCCCAGAAGGGCTTTCCCCTCCCTCTCGTGCTGCAGGTTGAGCTAATGAGCAGCTCTTGTCACAGTGACTCAGCAGAGCTTCTGCCTCGTTCCGCTCGCTCTGTAACCCGCCGACAAGATGGTTCACCCCGACGGCGCTCGCAGCCTGCTGCCGGCTGCAAACGCCCATCTGAGGATGAACGTCTGAGCAAGGATGCTGGAGCAATCGAAGACAGCCTCCAAGGGCTCCCCAAACCAACAGGAGTGGGTTGGCACTGGAAAACAAACTCAGAACTAGGGTAGGAACTAAGCCCAGGGTGACACTGAAATGCAAGGACTCATCAGGTTTATTAAATCTACAGGAAGTGTTTTCCCCGCAGCAAGTTGCTCAGCTGGGGAACTCGCTTGCTATGGGATCCCGAGGATCCCACCAGTTTTGTGGGTTCAGATATCATCTAGGTAAATTCTTGAAAGAAAAATGCTGCAAAGTACAATGACGTTATGTTTGGCTTAGGAGTACCCTGAAATCATCACTCACCAGAGGCTGGGGAAGTGTGAATAAGAAGATAAAATTCTGTTTTTCTCATATTCTCCCATAGGCATCTGCAGTTAGCCAACAAGATGAGAAAGGTGTGCCCTGACTGGTCAGTCCTGTTGCTGCATCCTGTTGATGTTTTGCTTATGGGCCAATTTTCAGGAGGCTGTTGCTGTTCTGATGAGAAATACCCAAAAGTGTTAGCTAACCATGGTTAAGGATTCACAGGGAAAATGTGGTTGTGGTGAAAGTATGGGATAGGGGTGAGAGTGGGCTGCAGGAAAAGCTGAGTGAGGAGATGGAAGTGTTCCTGTTCCTGCATATGCATCTTCCTGAGCCTGGTTTTGTGTGTGCTTGATGCTGCAGGACAGGACTCGGAGCTTGGGCCGTTGTAGCAGTGCTAGGACAAATAAAATTTGTCAATTCTTGTGCTAAAAGTAAGTAAAGGGCAGTTCAGCTCCACAAAATGACTATCCATCAATCCAAACTGGCATCTTCAACAGATCTGTCATGTGGGGGTATTCAGAGTGAATTTATTAAACATGTCTTTGTGTATTTTTATCTTCGTGTAGCCCTGCAGTTACAACAGTGCTAAGAGGAACTGAATTCAGTTCTGTTCCTACTTGGCAGCCTCAAGAGAAATGTTTACTGCTTCCTGGCCGTTTTACATCCCTGCAGACCTACTAAAAGCATCTTTTCTTTGCAGAACTTTCATTGCAAGCGATGAGGTGCAAAAACTGAGAATACAACTTGACTGTAAAAGTTCACCTTGTCAATCAAAAGGCTTCTTTTGAAAAGACGGTTGAGAAAGAAACAATGGGGAGCCAGTGGGGAAGAAAAAGGAGTCATTATACCCCAGATTCTGAGTTTTATGATTGCTTTTGGGAGCTGCAGCACAACTGGGGAGGGGTTTCCAAAGGAAACTCAGTTACTTCAGTCACAGCCTGAATGCCATCCTTTTGGCATGACTCCTCAGTACTGAAACCAGAGACACCTGTGTGAGCCCTAGAAAGCAGGATAAACTTTTGTGTGTGGTACAGAAGCTATGCAGGGACAAAGGAAATGGAAAAGTTGTCATATTTAAATTGTGCCCTTGAAGCCTTGGTTTCAAAACCTAACTTTCACATAGATAAGCTAATTCTCAGAGTTAGAGCTGCTGAATTCCTGGATGGAACATATAAAAAGGGCCTGGGAAAGAAAAAAAAGTCTCTTGAATGAAAATTGTATCAAGAAACTTGCATTTCCATATTGAACTGCTTCCATTAGGCAATCTAGGATTAACAAAGGAATCCAAAATTTAGAATGAATTAGGGAGTCTTTGAATATAATGCCAATATAATAGCTTTTACCAGGAAATTGGATGGCTTAAATAATGGAACCGATAAAGGCTTTCATATTTTACGTTCTGTGGATGCTACAGGTGCCATCACATTGTTTTTCATTTTTGTAATTTTACCCAAAGAGCTCTGAATATTGAGCAGTACAGTTCTTCTAAAATGAAATCCACTGGGGAGCTAAGCAAAACAGGCATAATAATTGGTGAAGTACAGTTCTGTTTATTTAAAGCCTCAGGAGGTATCTAAAAATCAGAGAGCTTGTTTCAGAAGCACAGCACAAGAGGCTGTCTGCTTTATAAAGCAGTTTTCCCCTTTTCTTACTCTGATTACTTTGAATGCACGTAAATGAGAGATCAATTCACACCCTCCATCCTCATCCCCAGAGCTTTTTCAGATGTTAAAAAATCCTGTTATGGGAGAGCATTGAACCCTAGTGTTGGTGGGACCTTGCATTTGAGCTGACTGGGAATGGGCAAACCTCAAAGGACTTGTGGGCATGTGTTTCCTTGAATGACAGCTCCAGAACCTAATGTTTTAACAAAATGGGCTTAGTAAACTGCAAAGAGTGGGCTATTCCTCACCCTGCCAGTACTCATGCCCTCCAGCTAAACTGGAAGACCTTCCAGACTAAACTGGAAGTATTTTTTAAAATGACAAGCTCTTGTGGAGCTGGTACACAAATTAGAAACAGAGTTTCATAAATATGAAGGTTTCAGTTTGGGTTTCAGGCAAAAGTTCACATCAATTCTCATTCTGTTCTCGTTATTTCACACCAGTCTGCTCGGATCTAGCAGAGCATCTGCTGCCAGCTGAGCCATATTGACACTGACAGAAGGCACAATAAGCTCAGAGTAAATAAGTGAATGATCTGAAACAGAACAAAAAAACTTAAGAAATTCTAATAAGTGAAATAGATACAGTTTGAAGAGCAGATCTGTTCCCTTCACCTGATGAACCAAGAGTTTAATGGGGTTGATATTGGAAACCCTTTCTCATGTAAGTAATCCTTACTCAAGCTAGCAGTTCCATTGATTGCCTGCCAGAGGAAGAATTAATTTATATGAGCAAAATCTTTGGGATCTGGACAAGACAGTCATTGATTTGCAGTATGAAATTTATGTGTCATTAAAAAATGAACAGAGCATTTGTGAGGCCTGTGAAACTTAATGAATGAAAAAAGTCCCTGCTTGCCTGGAGACTTGGAATGGTCATCAGGAATAGGGAGAGCAGCAGACATCAGTCCTGGGTGCCCAGAGGGTTTGTTTGGTGTCATGGGCAAGACTTGAGCCCTTGGCTTGGATCCTTCACCGGAACTGAATGCCCAGGGCTTCAAGCTGAGCCATGCAGTAGCTGGACTGATGCTTTCCTACCAAATAGTCAAGCAAGTGCAGAACCAGGTGTTGTTTCGTTTGCTAATAATTCCTCTCTTTAAACGCCTTATACTTCTGGGCATCTGCTTTTAGGACTTGAAGTTTTTTGGCAGCCCCCTGTGAAAATCTTCAGCTCTCCAGGTGCGGGGGAGCATTGGCAGAAGCCCTTTTTGCAGTGCTATCACAGCACCAGGAGTGCTCTGATAAGGTTCACCAGCTAGTACAGGCTGTTTTTTCCTGACACCTTTCCGTGGAAGGCAGTGCTTGCCTGGTGTCACGGATGAGCAGGGATGACTGTGTGACTTCTGCTGGGCATCATGAAAACAGAGCCAACATCACTCACCTATTTTTGCAAATCTTGACTTTAATTTATGCTGTAGCTGCCTCTGTGTGAAACAGAGATTTAATGCATGTTCTAGACAGAGAGACTGGCAGCTTGCACCATGGGCAGTGGAGTTCAGCACAGACTTCTCTAGGCTTTCTCTTGGGGAAATTATTGCAGCTGTGGTAGAAAAGACCTGAAAGGGCTTTATACAAATTGTTGATTTCTACTGCATTAGTTAATTGTCTTCCAAATTTGCATTTCTAATCAGTGAGATGCCAGAAAACACCTGTACTCTCTAAGTGATGCACTAACAGTTTATATTTCCTTTAATTATGCTTGTAGGAACAGTGCAAGAATGGCAAGCATTTATTATAAATAACTTGTAGCTCTTACGAATAAACAATACATAATCTTTTTCTTCATAAAATTATGTCCAGCAGCAATGGCTGGGAGAGGGTATTCCCTGTTCATTAGCCAATAGCCATTGCACTGATATTTATGTTCCTGAGCAGATTGATCTGATAGCACTAAAAGATCGTGTTTATGCACCATCTCTATCACAGAGCTCAGGCAGGGCTGTGTCTAGAGGCCATACAGTGATTTCCCCATGGTGAATCCCTGAAGGATCCCGAATTTTCAGCTGAGAATGAGGCACTCTTGATCTGCAAGTGGCTTGGGAATACCTGTACTAAGGAAATCAGCCTCCTTTTGTGTTGTTAAGGGAGAAGATGGGTACAGTCACCCTGGCTTGGCTGTGAATCATCTGATGGAGCTTCATTTGCTACCCAACAGCAAGCCCTCTGCATTTGCAGCTCTTCATTTTATTATCACAAAACTGACAGTAAAAGAAGACTAAGTGATTTTTTTTCCCTCTTATTTAATACCAGGCTTTCTGTTGTTGAGTTGTTTTGTTTCCCTTTGGCTCTGACAGTCTTCTAAACAGCAGTTGCTTCTCTTATGAAACAATTGGAGTTAATGTGGGTAATTGTGATGGTTATGGCCTTTACTTTTTGATGCGGCAATTATTCAATCTGCACTTTTTTACTGAGTCAAGCAATGTTGGTAAAATTAAGTTATCATTATGCTGATGCCTCTGGAGACCGTTTGCTGCAGTAAGACCAAATGCAAACATCTCTACTCTTACTCAAAACAAGTGTCGAGTAACCGAGGATTGAAATCTCCCTGTGCCTTACACATGCTCAGGTTGTCCCTTCCACATACCCTCATCACTGTGTCAGCTGCAGCAAGGTCACACCCATTGTGAAGAGTTTGTTCCTTTCACTGATGTTTTGGCATTTTTAAAGCTCTGCTGGTAGAGAGTCTTGTGAGGTTTTACAGGTCATGTAGTTCTTAAACCAAAATCAAAGCACTTCAAGCTGGAGGTAAAAATTTCAATTTCTGTAAGAGAGCAGTAAATACAGGGGATATGTAAATAGCCCATTATAAATAGAGTGGTTTGTGAGTTAATACTGATTACTTCGAAAATGGGTAAATATATTTTCCTTCCACCTTCTTGAAAAGTGGGTTCACAAGGCTACAGAAAATTTAATTTCTCCCTAATCTTAAAGGTCCTGAAACCCTCATTAATTTTGTTTTTTCGGCAGTCTTCTGAGATAATATTATTGCATCTCTACCAACCTGATGCTGCAATTGTTTGGTTTTTTGATATAAAGATAAGGAACATGTATGTTATGCAGAAGATATGGATAAAGATCCATATATAGACAATAAATAGAAACAACATCCAAACCTTTGCTAAGCAGTGTTGTACATTTATATACTGGAACCTGGAATAAAACCTCGTCTGAGATTTGGAGCAGGGGTCAGGGAAGCTTCCAACAAACAAACAACAGGAATAGATACGTGCCAGAATTCAGGGCTTTTTTCCTAGTCCCGGTCTCACTAAATGTAAAACTTTTGGCTCGGACTCAGTCTGGATTTAAGACAGCTTACTTGTTTTTTCTTTTCCTTTTTCAAATAGAAGTCACCTCAGAGGTAGCTCTGTGTTTTAGCTTCATAGCCTGAATTAAATTTCAATTCATGATTTATTTGTTCTTAGTCATTCAACCCTTCCTCGACACTTTCTACTGGTGTGGAGATATTAGTCGGTTGCTCACATTGGTGTGTGAGATTTAGGAGGCAATCATGCCCCGAAGGCTGATTGCATCATCTCTGAAAGACTGGGTGTGAATAATGCTTTGCTATGGCTGGTTAGAAATGGAGCGTTCTGCTTGAAAAGGCATGTGCAAGCAGGCCAGCAGTCACCAGATAATACCTGAACCTCCCTGAAAGCTTCATCCAGTCTGTCACATAGGAGAAGCTGCCATGGCTGTTTAGTAGATATTCTTAGGAGAGCTGGCCTTGTGGTCAGGCTGTATTTCTAAATTGGGATATTGAGAGTAAAGAATTGTATTTCTGCTTAGAAAACCCACTTTTTTTTGTGATTTACATTCACAGGGATCGTTCACACCCACATTGAGAATCCGTCAACCGCATTCCAAGGCTATAACCTTTCCTGCCAAATCTCACCAATGGTGTGTTTTTATGTTCAAGTAGTAAATGATACGGGGTTGCAGTTGGAGTAGCATTGGTCAGACACTCAGCAGTGACAGGAGCCCTTTTCTAATTCTAGCAGCTCTGGGAAGGCCTGATCAGAGCAATGTCCTTGGTCACGCGGCTGGTGCGGGAAGGGTTGAACTGGGACATGAAAATACCAAACTGGAACCATCAAAGAGAGCCTGTGGAGGGGCACCTTTCAAGCAGTCCTGGTACCCACCTCTCCAAGCATTTATTTTACACGCCTTGCTTTTTCTCCTGAAAAGTCATGTCAGCATTTATCACTATTCATGGCAGTCTGTCACTTACCCAGTGTTTACCAGCACCCGGTATTGTGTGACACCGTCTATTACAGCAAGCGCGATACAAAGATCACTGTACCGAGTGGTGGTACAGCTTGAAAGAACTCATTTTACCCCTCAAGTGTGAGTGACCTGCCCTTTGTGAAGTATTTGGCTACTCTCTCACAGAGCCTCCTCCCTGTTCCCAGGTTTCAAGTGGCCCGGTGCACCGGCTGGTGCTGAGGATGCTGCCACTGCTCAGGATAGGTGTGAGCCAGGCTGCCCTGATTCGTGCCTGTTCCTAGAGAGGTGTTGCTGCAGAGCAGGGTGAGGGAGGATATGCGAAAATGCGTGGCCACAGGTAGTGCTGAAAGGTTCACACTGAGCCCTGGTGGCTTGGCATTTTCTCACAGAGGCTTCAGTGAAGGAAACTTCAGTATTTTCAGCCTCTTCTCCAAACTGATGAAATAGCTGTACATGGGTTTATATTCTGCATAATGTGCAAACAGCTCCAAAATTGGCTTGCAGCAAAATCTGACATCTCAGCAGCCCAGGCATTATTGAAAAAGGAGATGGGGAAAGATCTGAGATTAAATTAGGAACTAAATGCTGCAGCTGAGCAATCTTCTCCATGCTGAGCCTAAGCAAGCCCCAGATGTCCGTGGACCAGCTCTGTTCTGATGCACTGAAGTCCACACAGGTCTTGTAGGGCAGAGAGAGTCCTACAAGATAGTCCTACAATAGCTGGTTAAAAATAGCTGAACTCTTCCTGTTGGGTTTGGTTGCTTCCTAGGGAAAGGGTAAGAGCAGTAGTAATACTCTCATGTCCTCTGCACAGGAGGATGAAATGCTGTGCTTGGCCGTGCTGGGGCTGTCAGTGGCACAGCCATTGCTGACTCCAGTGAGGCCATGTTTTCACGATGATATTTTCACTTGCAGGGCTGTGTTTGTAAACTTTTGGCAGGAGGTGAGGCATGCCCTTCTCCACCAGCTCCTTTCCACCGCCACTTGATCTCCTTTTCTCTCTGTGGTTCTCCATGAGTATTTGTCACATGGATTAGCGAAGCAACCGCTCAAAAATCCTATTACTCTTTAAGGTGGTCTTTTCCTGAATGGTATTATGATACCTTTGTCCTATGTGGGCTCCAGAGTATGCCATTCAGCAAACACCTTGACATGCAAATGTATGGATAGTTCAAAGTTACAGTCATCTAAGCCTGCAAAAAAATAAATTTCCTCTTTAGGGACCAGTCACCAGTGCACTCTTAGAGAGCTGTTAACACCAGGGCATGGAGCAAGAAACCTCTCCCAAGATTTGGAGATTCACTGTTCCACACTGTCAGTACAAACAAGATAGGTAGTAGATGAAAACCTACAGGTCTTTTTGTGCCTTATTAAACTTGTGCTGGCTTGTTTGGGTATTAAAACTTCTCTTCAATGCCTCTCCTCCAACTTCTGAGGAGAATTTGACTGGCAGCAAGCAGAGGATATTTGCATTTCAGAAATCACTGCTTTTATTTTGTCGGTGTGGGTGGTTATAGGACCTCAAGGACATGTGATGCAAATTTACTTTCACCTGTTCGTGTACTTTTCTTCTCTTAAATAAGACAATTTGCTGATGAAGTGCTTCCTAAGAAAAGATTTTGAGAGTATTTGGAGTACAACATTTCAATTGTAATAAATCCTGTTACAAACAGATGAGGTATTATGATTTTTTTTTTTTTTAACTGCAGCACAACAGTGAAGTACATTCTATAGGGCCTTGGAGTGTGCATGTATTTAATAATAGGTATAGGAAGAAAATGTAGATGATTTATAAACCATGGGGATTCAAAAATTGTGCTTTTATTCAAGCACAGATAGCAGTCAGTTAAAAAAAACTTTCACATCCTCATTTCATCTTTTATTTTCTTTATATTTCCTGTTTCTTTTTCACTGTATAGCTGCTTCAACATAACATCAAACCATGGAAAAAGCAAATAAGGCGTTTAGGAGAATTTTATTTTCTTTTATTTCTTTACAAAATTTATCTAAGAGATTCACATCAGAACAATGTTTCCTTGTTTCCTGAAGTGTGTATACTGTGTTTGTGTGCTGGTTTGGGCATCTGACGATATATGTGCCTCTACTCCTAATAACATTAATGTGCATTAACCAGTTCTGACAAAATGTAGCAGACTGAGTGCAGTTTTCAGAGATACTGCATTCCTGCCATTTTCATGTAATAAAGCAGCTGGGTAAGGAAGAGAGAGCTGACCTGCTCCTGGCCATAAGGAAAGAAACATTGCAGGGGAACTCAACTCTTAACCAAACCCAGGGGAAGCCACTGGGGAAACCACTGGTGTGCCCTCAGGTTGGGAACCATCAATGCTTAGGGCAGTCCTTAGCCCTTGGGAAACGAGGGTCACTTCAAGTGAAAGTGTCAGTTTTTAAGGCCCAGTCCTGTGTTTTTTAGGGTTGTTGGTTGTCTCCAAAGTGTTGGATGCCACCGAGCTTATAACCAAGAGCAGTGTCTGTGGTGCAACCACAGCGTTGCAGTTTCTCGTGGGAAGAAGGGTCAGAGTCAGAGAAGTCTTGTTGAAATACGGAGTTTGTCCAGAGGTCAGGAGTTCTGTAAATCGGTGTTCTTGGCTATGTTACCTACTGTACAACAGGATTTAATAAGCAATCTGCATCTAGCAACCTGATCTATTTGGAAGTTGTTCACTCCTTTGGCTGTGTGCCATGCCAGAACTCCACTTACATGTATTGGTGCTTGTAATAGGCAAAGGTGGCATAAAATCAGGATTAGGGCAATGTCTGTAATAAAAAAAACCCTGTAGGAACCTGTTAGTAATATTCACCATTACTACAAAGACTAAATTCCAGTCATGAGCAAAGATCTGTTGTAAGACAGGCAAACATTTTAATCACAACAACATTTCCAAGTCATTTTGTATGCTTTATCTTCCCAGCAATGGTCCTGCTCCTACAAGCAGGGAACCAGTAGAACAGCATCAGCCTGCAGCATTTCTGTTTCTAGGATTTGGGGAAGCATGTATTTGTGTGTGTACTTTAAGTGCTTAGTCCTTTAAACCCAACAGATCAGTCAGAGTACTGTAGTTCTTTGCAATAGGAAAGACGTTCTCATTAATTTTCATCCCCCACATGTAGCCTATTGCGTTGTACTGAAAAATCTCATCTGAGAAATCCTTTCATAATGCAGTATGTTGCAGAATGAAAAATGGAACCATTTACCTCATGTGTATTTTATCTTTCAGGGATCTGGATGATACCATTAGTCTGTTGGTTGCAGCAAGTGTTTCTTTGCTAACGCAGGTGCACTGATGTAATTCATCAAGGTGCACAAACACCATTTGTTTAGCACTGGCTTTGGGTGCTGGGGGGCATGTGTCTGCTCTTAAAGTCCTCCAAATGAAATTGGAGGATTTCCTGTCTCCATCTGCACCCTCCAGCATCCTTGCTGGTAAGCTCAACACCTGCCTCATTTGAGAAATGCTTGCGAGTTTAGTCACTCAGCAGTGTCTGGAGGTTTTTTAAGTAAAACCTACTGTCAAAGAAGTAGGTTTCATTTAGATGTTGGGGGTGTCTGTTAAAGAGGTATTTCACCTTCAGTCCTTCGTGCTTTACCTCTGCCCCAGCACTGTTTTCCGTTTGGATCCAAGGACAGAAGTGTTTTAGCAGCTCAGGGATCCTCAGCTATCACAGAGCATCATGGCAACATGGTGGTGGTGTCTGGCATCTGAGCCATCCTGGGGACATTAGCAAATGTCTTGCTGAGCTGGAGAGCAGGTGTCCCCTGACCGGGTGACATGGCAGGTGGGCAGCAGAGTTCATGCTGAAACACAGACTCAGGGTGACCGAGGGGTAGAACTCGGGTTTCCCATCAGATGGGGTAAGTTTTCATCCTTCTTGGCTCGTGCAAGCTAGGTAAGGAATGGATTTGCTTTAAGGAGCAGCAATGCGTTTTCTCAAAAATTTTGCATTATGAAAGGCTGGTGCAGGCACTGAGTGTCCCAGACACCTTTGAGTGTTCTCATTCCTTTAGCACAGGACTCGCACTGTGGGCATGAGTTCAGTAGACCCAGTAAACACAGCCCTCCCATTTGTCACTGGGCAACTGCTTGGGTACCCTGTCCCACCCCAGGGAGCTACCAGACCTAGAGGCAGAGCCCAGGCTGTGAACACCCAGACACCTCAGAATCCCCTCTCTTAGCCTGAGGTGCTTTTTAAGCTAGGGCTCTTCTAGGGTGGGCATCAGTAATTCTCTACACAGCTTTTGTTTGGCTAAAAGACTAAAGAAACTCATCTGTTGTTTATTACTGTGATTGTCCAGTCAGCAACCCAAATGTGTCTGTCTGCTGATGGTGCCCTTCCCTGAGATGGTAAAAAACAATCACATTCAAGGTGGGGCAGGATTTATTAACAGAAAACATTACTGATGAAAAAGAAAAGATTAACTGAGAAACAATTCTGACCTGCACGGCCTCATCCTATCTTTTGGTCTCTTTTTCCTTGATATTTTCTCCTGCAAGAGTAAAAACTTTAATATCAGCCCCACATTTTTGCATGCATACATATTCAGGGTTGTAAATGAAAGGAGAGTGACAGTTTTGCATTTAGTAACTTCACACCCACACACCTCTTTTCTTTCTGATGCTGACACTTCAGCCTTTGAAACAGCTCCCAAGAGCAGTCCTCCAATGCAGACAAGTGAGATCTAAAGACAGAACCTGGATCTGCTACTGTGTGCCCATGGCACCTGGAAAGGGCTTTGAAGAGGGGCCCTTTTCTAGATGAGCAGCTCAGAAATTGTTCCTCATTAACTCAGGAGGAAGCCTAAAGCCAGTTTAAAGGAGAGACTAAGTGTGGGAAGTTGTCTAAGGGCTTGTTAATACTGGGGAGAGAAGGTAAAGTCCTGTACCAATGACAAGGAAGGTGAGCTGGGCTCTGCTCCTGACCACAGGACAGGACACTGGCTTGCTGTGGTGGGTCTGCAGGCAGGTTTCAGGTCACAGGGGCTCCTGCTGGGTTATGTATACCAGTTTCCACGAGTGTGAGGTGGATTTTTGGATACACTCTGCCCTGCATCACTGAAGCCTCAGCAGGGGGCAGAAAGCTGGCATGGCTGTTTGTTATACCTAAACCTCTTCCCTGGCATGGTCCTCACCTTGCAAGGGGGAGCAAAGGGTGAGTTACTGCCTCCCAAACAGGCTGTTTCCTCTTCCAGGGGGTACCAGTGACTGTACTTGATTTTCCCTAACTTCAGTAGCTCCCTCTTCTTGTATTGTATCTATTTTACAGTTTGTTAGTTTTTACTCCAGCTGACTTCTATTGTCCTTTCTTCCTGTCACTTCCTCTCTTTTAACATCCGCTTTTATCAATATTTTATTTATTACAGTTCTCCTTTTTTCCCCAGAATTTGTTACATCCCTCTCTTTGCCAGTAGAGAGGACAGATTTACATCCCATCGCCCCCTCCTTCCTGTTCCCAGAATCCTTACAAGCCTGGTTGAAAGCCTGCTGGAGCCAATGGCAAGTGTGTGACTGTAAAAATAACAAAATGCATTTCCCATTTTGGAACAAAAGGAGTGGCTCTAAAACCTGTTTCTTCTCCCACTTGCTTCAGAGGACACCCTGGCGTGAAAGGGCTTTTCTTTTCCAAACACTCTGCTTGAAATAAGCAATTATTATAAAAAAAGCAATTTTCAATTTGAAGTGGGGGTGGCAGGCATGCATATTCAACTCAAATCCTATATACACTTAGGATAATTTAAAATTGTCATAGCTAGGAAGCCTATGTAGTGTAAGCCCTAGTGATCCTTAGCCATTCACAGCAGAACACACAGTTACATGAGCTCTGTTCAAATCAGCATCAGTGTTTACCTCTGGGAAATAACAGTCCATTTCTCCCAGGTAAAAGGATGTGCTTGAATTGCCTTTGCAAAGCCTTTGGATGAACTGCTTAGGGATGCAATCATCTCTGCCCAAAAGAAGTTGTATCATTGAAACACCATCAGTTTTATTTGAAAGCCAGCTTGTTAAAAAATATGTGAAAATTGGCAAAAAGTGTGCTGCCTGCTAGCCAAGGTGTGTGAGCTTTCGAAGTCTGAAAGTCTGACTGGGGCTCGGACACTGTTAGGTTTGTTATTTTCTTCAAGGGGCAAAAAAAAGGAGTCATGGAAAAATCCACTGATAAAAATAAGGCTGGAAACTAAGCAGAGAATTACCAAAGGGGAAAGGCAGAGAGAGAGAAGGAATTGATAAAGCAGCAGAAATATGGAAAGAAAGCAAGTAGAATAATGTAGCATATGATATAGCAGGTATATTACAGATCAGACAGCCATCCATCACATCTGAGATTTGATTATTAACTAAGTATAGCTGGGCAAAGTATTAATTTAGATTTTTTTTTTCCATGTAGAAAATTACTCAGGGAAAGAGCAGTGTTGGGAGAGAATTAATTAGTGGTGGGAAAAGTATCTGGGCTGGAGGTTGAACCCTTTGAGACATGGAGTCGTGCATGGGTGAGCCAGGTGAATGCAGACATTATTAATGAGGATTCAGCTGGGCTACATTTTCTGTCTTCTTTCTTCATGAGTTTAAAACATTCAGTAATATCCCTCAGAGGAAGTAAATTTTCTCCAAAACATGTGTATTACCTTCTGGCGCACATGGATATATTTTTCCTTTCGGTCTGCAATACAGTTTTGCACAGGAAATTTTAAACCATTTTTTATACCAGTCTGTGGCATCAAGACCATTGTGTAGTTTTCTCCCACTAAGAAAAAACAAAATTGCAAATCCTGTATCTGACCTTTCAGTAATAAGTTAATTTGTTTACCTGGAAATGAGTTGTTCATTTTGAGTGAGGGACTTCTGCTTTCCAACGCAACACCTCTAGGATTTGAGCTTAGTGGCAGAATTGCTGAAAAGAGACATTTGCAAAATTCTTTGCAGCTCTACGGGAGAGCCAAAGAGGGAGTGTTTGAACTGTCAGCGGGGTTTTGTTACTCTCAAAGCCTCAAAAAACTGCTGCTGCCGCGTGTGCAGGTCCCAGAGGCAGCGCCAGGCCAGGGGGTGCTGCCTCCGAGTCAAACCCCACCGCCCTGCAACATGGGCACTCATTACTTATTTATTTGCAGAACTGTTTAATTCACCCCTTGTGAGACAGCGCTCGTGTGTCTGAGAGAGGGCCTGGAGGTTTAACAAGAGGGCTGGGAAGGGCTCACGGTGAGCAGCAAGTGGCAGGGGCCGGTGGTAGCTGCTCCATCTGCCCGCGAGTGTCTCCTGTGCCCCTGGCCTGCACAGCCCTTCCAACAGGCTGAGCAGCTCTCACCACCAGCTGCCCCATGAACATGAGTCTTGGCTCTTCCAAAAGGCAGGAATTACTATTTAATAGCCCTTTTATGCTAGAAAACTGCTGGCGGGGTGGCTGGGCAAGCTGGGAATAGACGAGTTCCGAAACGGCAGGCTCTGCTCAGATCCCAGCAGCTACCACTGAACACACTGATGACAGATGATTTTCACCGTAGTTCATCCTACTTGATTTTTTTTTTCTCCTACCAAGCTTAACAAAGATGTTCCCTAAAGTTTCTAACCTCACCTCAGCTGTGGAAGTAATAGCAGATATTTTGGGGGTGTTTTTGCGGGCAAATGGACACCTTTCAGAATAATCGTCAACTTGAAAATAGTTTGAAGGTACATGTTAAAATTTTCCCAAAATTTTTTGACACCAAGGAGAAAAGCATCAGCCTGAGTGAAAAATATTTGAGATTGTCAAAGTGGTGTGAAATATGAGAGGAGAGGGTTAGCACAGAGACAGTTTCCTCCAACCTAAATTAGGTACACCATCAAACCTTCCCCTTGAACTAAGTTGCACTTGATGGTAAGGATCCATTTATAACACTTTTACAAAAGGTTAGTCCATGATAGCAAAGGATTTGGACTTCCTTGCTGATTTTTGCCTCAACATTTGTTGCTTGTGAAAGAAAGTTTTTAAACCTTCAGGAGCAAACACAGAGCCAAGTGCAGCAATGCTGCCGTCAGCTTATGACGCCCCAGACTGCCCAAGATCAGCTTCTCCGTGGCTAAATCTTGCAGTGAAGGTAGGCAGTGTTTCTCCAAGTCTGCAACCTGGTTTCCAGAGCTCTGTACACCCAGACCTTGTGGTCTCTCCAAGGGGAAGAGACGATGTAAGTAGACAAAAGTGGACGAGCCCCAGGGCTTGTCTGCAGGGGAGCAGTCAAATGCACAGGTTGTCCCCAGCAAGTTCCAGCCACCACTTGTGCTGCATCATTGGTGCCAGCACAGCCAACTCCTCTGAGGGTCTGTGCTGCTGCCAGCGTGGGTGACATCCCTCCAGTCCTTGGCGTGACCACACAGATGATGATCCAGCAGCTTGTAATGGTACTTTCAGAGCCCAAAGTGCTCCTGTCTGGCCTTTGGTCTGACCTATTGAGCTGTACAAGTCTAGCCCTGAAAGCAAGGATGACAAGATATGGCTAGATTCGATACAAAGTTTTAAGTGCTTTTTGTTCTGATTGTTTTTATGAGACTTCTAAAATACTTTTCATCTCTGTACTAGAATTACTTTTCCTTATCAACTGATGAGTTTACCTGAAGCTGTGCTTTTTGTACCCAGAGTTGAATTTTCCGAGTCACCATTGCCCAGGATGTGAGTTGTCCAAGCTCTGTCCTTATCTCCCTTTTAGGAAATGGTGTGGAACCTGCAACATCTTATCAGAGACTTGATTTTATGAAAGCAGCAGTTGCTTTTGTGCCTTCTCAGAATTGGGGTCCAAGTACTGGGGTTAAGTAAAAACATTGCATTAGCATTTCTTAGCTGGGTGGGAGTGTTCAGAGAAACTCAACCTTCATTACAGTCCTATATCCCTTCTTATTACATTAACAGTATGTTTAGGATTGGCATATTGGCACTGGTGGAGGTTAAACCAGCTCAGCGCTCACTAAAGAAGGTGGTTATTTAATAACAGTGATTTGCTCATTTAAATGAAACAACATATTTTTTCTCTGTAAATTCCGTCTCATACTTGTTTGTCACTGTTTGTGTTCTGCTGTTCATTCAGCCCTTTTGCTCTGTAGGAACCATCACTCTGGACCTGGGTTCACATTCCCATTCAAGCCTTTGCCTGAGCTTTATGTTTCTTATACCATTCCCAGAAGGGAACAAACTGCATTTCTGCTGCAGGGAAAAATTTAAAGCGGTGGTTGTTGCTTGAACCAGAACAAGCAGCATCTTCGTGTCTTCGTGGTTTCTGGACTGTTGACTCAGATCTGTTTGAGATCTCGCATGCCAGGAGAACTGCTTTTTACTCTAGACATTGCTTCCTGTCTAAGATTTGCACCTAAGAGTAACCTTACCCACCTATTCAAAGTGAAAAACCAAAATGCAGCTGGAGGAAGGTCTTATATCATGACCAGAAAACCTGGGGGTGACCAGGGCTGCCCACCGAGTTAATCTCTCTGTGCTTTGATGTGGTGTCACAGCAAGGGTGCCATGAGCAGGATCTAGCTGTAGAAACAAAGGGGATTTTGTTTGTTTCAGCTGCAGCCTGTAAGCAAGGTGTTTTTAGGCCCTGCTCAGGATGACCCTCGTGGAAGGCAAAGATATTTTGAAGCCTGTGTCATGGACATGTTGCTCTCTGGCTCCCAGGGAGCAGGCAGAGTGAGGGCCAACTTCTCTCCCTTTTTCACAATTTCAGAGGAGGGATGTTAAATTGCTGATGGCTGATTCATTGTGCTTGTACTCAGAAAGCCACCTGGATGGTAACGCTTCTCCTCCAATCTCATCTCAGCTGTTCTACACAATAAATTACTGTCAGTCTGTGGTATGTCTGCTCCTGTGGCTTTCAGGCCTCTTAATATTGATAACACATGGCTGATCTTACAGTGTAATAAATGATGGGTTAATGTGAGGCCAGGACAAAATTGCCTTTCCAAATCTCAATTCTGACCAAATGATCTTAGTTCTGAATACCCAGGGAGTACATTAAGCACTGAATTTGGTACGGCCTTGTGCTGGGCCTGGGAGAGCTGAACAGTTTACATAGGGAAGGCAGAGAAAGGGAAGTATCAGCCCTGTTTTGCAGCACAGGTTAGGATGCACGGGGGAGAGAAGGCTGAGGAGATGCTGCATGTGGTGATGGATGGGGCACAGAGAGGCATCCCGAGGATGCTGGTTCCCCCCATGTTCTGCTTTTGCCGAGCAACCTTGGAAACAGTGTGGTCCACTTAGCACTAAATCATTTTTTATTAAAAACAACATATGCTTATCGGGCATTTCATTTTCTGTCTCACTGCTTTTGAATATGTTGTTGTGGTTACAGTAACCAGTCATGCACTTTTCTGAGCCATTAGCTGGTAAAAGCATTTTCTCTTTACATCAAGAAGTGATAAGGGCTACGTTACGACCTCACTGAAAGTGCTTTACTGCGGGAAAGAGTCTCCTGCATATCAGACAATACACTCACTCTTTCAGGTCAATCTCTTCGTAAGTAATTCTGTGAATCTGTCCTTGTTGTACCTGGTGATAACCAGAAGTGGTTCAGTTTCTGCACACTGAGCTTCTGGACACATCTTGCAACCTTCAGGTGAGGTACTGTGGGTGGCACTAAGAGAAGGCATGCTCAGGACAGAGCTCATCTGGGAAGCTGCTGTGTGGGTCAAGATTTTTGCTTTTTCTTACCAAGATTAATTTTTGCTATGAAAAAGTTGATCAACCCCTGGAGCTCTTCCTTACAATTGAGTTACAGTAGTTACTGCAAATCCCCCACTTTACTATAAAAAGAACCACTCTGCTCTTAATTGGGAAATGTGCTCTAAGTGCATAAGGGGCAACATTTCAAACTTGCTGGGATCTGAATAGCATCAGTAGAAATCATTAAATAAAACAGATGTTTTCCATCTGACAGTCAATCCAAGGATAGTGGTTAGACCCTTTAATGGAACTTAATGAGACACTTAGCAGTCCATTTCCTACTGCTCCTGGCTTTTGCTTACAGCATCCTCCTGCCCGCCTTCAGCATCTTGCAGGCAGAGCTGTGAAGGTCACGAAGCCTGTCTGAATATGGCAGTGTTTTGAGCCCAGTGCCTGCCCACAGTGGCATTCCCACACTGGGTTAAAAGGGTCTTTTACCCCCCAAACAGTTCTTGAGTCCTGCAGTAACATTTTCTCTGCAAAGTCGTTGAAATATTTGGTTAACTGGTGCTGTCCTCAATGCAACAGAGCAGAGTTCCTTGCTTCAGTGAGAGGAAACCTCCTTCTTTGGCAGTCAGCTTCCCATCCCCACCTCACACTCCTTCTGGGCTGGAAAGGCTGGGAGCAGAGCTGGACTTCATCCCACACCAGTGCAGAGGATACGGAGGTAGATGGCAAAGGCAGGAGGCAGCACTGGGAGCAATCCCATGTAGGAACTGGCTGACAGAAAGGTGCAAGGTTGCTTAGGTTGAGAGGGGCCTCTAACATCAGTCCTGGTAATAATGGGTCTGAAAATGAATCTGGCAGAGGACATGGGGTTTCATCAGGTTCCACAGGTGAAATTGCACGTTTAGTCAAAAGGCAGTGTAATAAAAAGGAAAATTTTGTGCAGATTATTGGCAAAGTAGCATCCTCCTGAGTTCCTTATAGCTTTGGGGTCACTAAAAATGCTGATACTTCGCCTTTCGAGCCATAAAAATAAAAGCGATTTTTTTCCCCCCACAAAAGGCCAAAGCAGTAAAGCAGATGGAATTGGGAAGTATTACAGCTCACCGTTAGCCAGAAGGAACAGCTGAGACTAATCAGCTTTCACTTAAAAGTATAGCATTCCCACTAAGCTCTTGTTGCTGGTGGTTTTATATTCTTATTCTTTTTAATCACTGCTATTATGAATTTGAAGGGATGACAGCTTAAGGAAGATCCTTGGGGAAGCAGAATCAGGGATCCTCTGGATGAGGTGCTGTATAAAGAAATCTGTAAAACAGGGCTGTTCATTCCTAAAGATAAACAAAGACTTCAGGAAAATAGGGTTCAGGAGAGAAAGCTGGGAAATAGATAGCTGTTTCCAGAAGAAAAGCTAGAAGTTTTGTTTTTAAAATTTGTATTATGGCTAAAAAAAATATTTGAAATTACAGTTTCAATCTTCATTTTGTATAATAGCCTAAATGTAGCATTTTAAGAATATCAAGAGATGATTTCTGATATTTTGTGTTGTGAAAAGATCCAAGATTTTGATGTTTTTCAGATTGGTTTGAAGTAAGAACAGATTTTGTGGTCCTGGTGTTTCCCATGGGACTAAATTTGTTTATATTGGCTGTAACAATACCTCGTCATTTGATAGAGATATTGCAAAAATAAATGATTGAGTGTTTGAGGAGCGCTTGGGCTTCAGAGAAGCCTGGGGAAGGGTTTGCAGGTCTCGTGGCAGCTCAGGCTCTGCTGTGCCCCAGCTGGGGACAGCACAGCAGGCAGAAAGCCACGTGCTGAATAAGTGTGGCACATTGGATGGAGCAAAACTTGGAGAAGGTTGGTCAGTGCTTTTATGCGGGCTGTAGGACAAGAGATTTGGACCAATTACGTTTCCCAAGATCTGCATTTGATAGTGTTTTCAATAACAACTATCTTTGGTCATCTGCTGCAGAATGACTGGATTTCTTGGGAAATTATAATACTGTGCTTTTGCTCATAGTGAGCACTGTAGATAAAGATGTGTCATTCCATAACATTCATATGATTGAGAGATGGTAACTTGCTGTAAAAAAGGTAATTCACAAGTTGGGGGCCAGTGGAGGCCTATATGAAAGATTGTGAAGATACTAGAACAAGACATTGTCCTGCACACCAAAGTACTCCACATTATAAATTTAATTAAGATAATCTAGCTTATTTTAAAAGGAATTGATTAAATTCCTGAGATAGATAGAAACATGTATTGTGCAGTTTCTCAATTGATTCCGTGTGCAGGCCATTACTGATGATAGTGAGGAGTGTGAGTTGATTTGGATACTTTTGTAGCCCATGGAAAAATCTTGCCATGTTTGAAAATTCAGAGAGGATCAGAAAGTCCTTATTTTTTCAGCAGTCATATTCCCTTCAAAAGGACATTCTTGAAATTCATTGTAAATTCTTGCTTTTGGTCAGCAGTCAGAGAATTTTTCTAGCTTTCCCTGTTCTTATTCAAATCTGGAACAGGGTAATATGTAACTGAGTTTGTGGCGAAGTTTGCGAAAGTGATCACTAAAATCTGGAAAAGACAATGCAGATCTCATGTCACCTGGCTTCCTGGGAAGAAGCCAGTTAACAGTAAAAGAAATCAAACTACAAATAGAGGTTCTTAGGTCTTGAAAGAAGAGACCTTAAAGAGCAGTGTCATTTGTCCCCGATATATCTTTCCCATGTTGAAGCAGAGATGAAAAAGTTTTCCTTTTATTTTCCAAATTTAATAATAAAACAAAAATAGGTCATGGCATTTAGCGTGAAACAGGCCATGGTTTCAAAAAATCGCTGCTTCTAATTTGTGTATTTCTTGTGGGTTTTATCACTCAACGCCCACATTGCCTAATTATATACACCTCAAATCAAAACTGAAGAATAGCTTGCTTATTAAAATCTGTCATTGCTGTTAGAAAACATGTCAGTGCTACACATTTTGTTTCTGCCTTGGCTTGTCACCGCCATTGCCACCTTCATACCCCGCTTGCCCCCATTCACCTGTTATTTTCCTGGGTGGGTGGAAATGGGGAGGCTTCTCCTATGGGAAGAGGCAGCCCCTTGACAGGCACCTCCTGAATCACCTTTGCAGAGCAAAACTAAACGGGGAGGACCCAAAGCATGTTACTGAGATCTGTATCTCCGCAAATTTTCTGATCTTCTTTCTTTTGAGGTATTAATTACCTGTTAGCTCACTTTTCAAAGGCATTTTTTACTGCTATCTTTCATCTTTTCCCCTTGTTCTTGTGCGTACTCTTTCATAGTTGTCACGGAGGAATATTGGGATGGAAAACTTTTATCTCTTCCAATATTGGATTTTACTTCACGATATTATTGCTGTGTCTGCAACAACCTAATTTCCTCCTCCTCTGTTTATACCTTTATTGCTGAGTTATAACCCAGGTAAATTTTCTCTCTTGTCACTCTGCCATTTGACAGAAGATGATTAATTTAATAACAAGGGCTGTTTTTTAGAAGCTCCCTGAAAAGGCTGTCCATTCAGGTGATGGACAAAGGTGCCTCCCACATGCAGTGCAGTGTAGCTGTATTTTAAGGGCTTTATTATAACTGCATTTCACTCCTTGGCAGTTGTGCTGAGCCTTAGATAGGGTTCCTCAAATGGGGTATATTGCGTAAGATGGAAGAAATAACAATGAAAAAGCAAAGAAACTATTCATTAAAGCTGAGCAAATACAGGGGGAAAATGCTAATATTCACTTGATTTAAAAAATAAATTAGCTTTAGCTGTTTTCTGATCCCCTTTGGCATCTATTTTCCAGAACTATGCATCCCATCAGACTATACCAGTGTAAATGTTCTCAGAAAGCTCATTTTTAGCTAGTATACTGAATTATGTGTATGACCCCCAGGGATTGCCTCCTTGTAATTACACAAATAAAGTACTTGACTTACTTGTAGCTTACTTGTAACTGGTGCAGTGGGCAACTGTTGATGCACATTAACCATCTTTTACTGGTATATAGTGATCACCAACAGATCCTTCCACTGATTTCCCTCCCAACATGCCATGGACTCATTTTGTCAAGGGATGGAGAAGCTTTATAGTGCACAGTGCCTAATTATTTTTTGAAACTATGGTAGCACCTTGCTGCTGCCGTTGTAGCCCAGTTTTCTTTTGATGCCAACCAGGTGCTGTTTCTAATTGTGCATTGTTTGTGCAGCCAGTCTCAGGGTGAAACAAGCTTTATCAGGTAAAATTATCTTGAAAGTTTCAGTGCCCACTTGGCCTTTACAGTTGGACACTGCAAGTAGAGGTCACCAAAGTGTTGTTACAAGAAACTCTCACTCCAGAACAGAGTAATAAATTTGCAGAGGAGTCAGTCTGAAGATGTCATAGAATCACGGAATGTCCTGGGTTGGAAGGGACCTTAAAGCTCATCTCGTTCCAATCCCCCTGCCATGGTCAGGGACACCTCCCACTAGACCAGGTTGCTCCAAGCCCCGTCCAGTCTGGCCTTGAACACTTCCAGGGATGTGCCCCTGCATTCCTTGGTGTGTATCTTTTCTGAGAAGTCAGAGGACAATACAGCTACTTCAGTTGGAATCTATGACACGGAGGTAAATGGAATGTGAATGGGGCAGTCTCCTCTTTGCTGGGAAGAGCATTGCTTTTCTGCAGGCGGGAGGCTTGGACCCTCATTAGCAGCTAATCCTGAGCCTTTTGACTTTGTAAAAGACAGATGTGACCAAACTCCCTGTGGGAACTTGAGACTGGATTTCTGCTAGTCCCAGTAATTCCTGTTGCATCTTCCGAGAGGGATAAAATTTACAGAAAAAGACAAAAGACAGGTTTAGCAATGTAGCAGGAAATGGTAAGGATTATACAAATAATGGGGCTATTTCAGGACCTTTTATGTGTTTAAAAATCAATAAACCAAGAGACTCCAAACTTACCTTGCCCTCAGTGTGCAGGAGAGCTCGGTGGAGTCAGTGGAGACAAGAAAAATCTGCACTAAAAACAGTAGTGGTCAAGAAGTGTTCTGGGGTTTTAATCCACGCTGGGCAATAAATTCCTCATTAGCCTTGGGCAAAATATGTAAGAACTGAGTTTTCATTTCCTTCTTTGTGAAATTGCTCATGTGGGAATATCCTCTGAGCGCTGGGAGGTGCTGCTGACAGACAAGTCCTGTTTCTGAAATCAAGGAGTGAACACAGGGAGCCAAGCATCGTGATAAACAGGGATAATGCATTCCTAAAGCACCACAGCACTTCCACGAGTTTACTCTGAGTGATGAAGTTGCTACTGAATCGAAAATGCACTTCAGGTGCATAAATCTAAGGCTTTATTTTTTAAAAAAAATTTGTGAACATTGTTGCTGCCTACCTCTAAGACCCCTTCTTTCCTGCTCCCTCTAATGAATATTTTTCATCTTTGTCATCTTTGATCTGGAGTTTCTTAGGGCAAATGGATCCTTCTTGTATGTCTGGGATATGCCCAGCACACCCAGAAAACTGAGAGAATAAATGAACAACAGTACTGTAAAGGTCTCTGACAATGAAAGGCTAATTTATTTATGTGCTGCAGTAGAAGACAACCCACTAATGGATTAAGACTTACAAAGGGATGATAAAACCAACTCAATTTAGATGCCTTTTTTTTTTTTTAGTAGTGTGAATGGAAAGTGGGGGTTTAGACCTGTTGTGCTTTGCATCTCTGTGTGTGTGCCTGTGTTGTAAAAGTAGGTTATTAGTAAATCAGTGAACCATATACGTATTTTAGAGGTATATCATATTAAAACTCCAATGATGAGCTGCTCTATACCTCAGTTGATTATTAGGTTATAAGCTGTTTTATATAATTCACGTAAATTATTTAAAAATATATAAATCCTTTTCCTGTCTGCAGAAGTAATTCAGCCCTTTGCATTCTTGGCTGATATCATACTGACTGCAGCTGCTGGGAGCAGGAAAGGTGAATCTCTTAAAAGATTTTTTTTTTCCTATGCACACTTCAACTATGTAAATGTGATTACATTCAGATATTATTTAGTAGTCCTCATTTTCACAATGGAGTGCAAACACTCATTACTTCTAACAGATGTAATCACTGCTGTCTTACAAAACAGAAAATTCCATATAGTGCTCATAATTCCACATAGAGCTCATTTTTAATATGTTCAGCTCCTCAAAGTATGTCCCTGAGAAATGAGGCTGTCACAAAGAGATTTGTCTCAGGCCATGCTGGGAAGTGTCAAACTTGAATTTGGCAATTGCAGTGTCCTGACCCCAAATGGTGCTGGCTGATTTGAAAGGTCAGACATGGTTGTGTCCACAGCAGAAGATGACATCCAGACCATCTTTTGGCACAGGTCTTTTGTATTTTTCAATAATGATAACATTTCAGTGACAATAATACATGAAATATGGGCTCTGCTGTAAAGACAGCATCTTGTTTTCAGTATAATTCCCTCTCAGTCTAGACAGGTCCTTGCAATCTGGGTGTTGGGTAGGCAGCTGGTTGGTTTAAGCTAGACTTTCATAATTCATTTTAGAGTGAGTTTGGCAAGCTTGTTTTTAGAAGTGATATTCTAGGCTGGCGACTCCTGTCTTTTCTCATCTGAGAAAACTGGGAGAGACAATTGTGCTCCTTCATGGGATGAGGCAGGCCAAGAGCAGTGGCCACCTCAGTACCAGCCTACCTGGTTGCTCCCCACGGTGACCGCTCAGGATAAGGGCAGGCCAGGGAGTGTCTCTGACTGCTCCTTGTGATGGTTTCTATGCCCCCAAAAAATGGAGCAGAAAACCAGGTTCATGGAAGGAGAGGTGTCAGAGCAGTCTCAGCCTTCTTGGAACAAACACTCGGACTGAAGCAGTGGAGACAACCTGGAAGGGAGGTGATGTCTACCCGAGGGATTTCTGCCATGGGGGCCAGCTAGTGTTTAGGGAAGCAGGACTCCATAGACACCTGTCTATGTTTGAAGAGGAAGAGGCTTCATTGGCACATTTCCTGCTAGCAGAAGCAGTCTCTGGAGTGCAATATTGGAGTAGACAAACTGACCATAAGAAAGAAATGCTGTAGCTTGGGGGATTTAAATAACTGTAGTGAATACCATTGCCCTACGGTGGCCCACTCAGTTACCCAGTAACTCTTCACACACAAATCTGTAGGGTGTTCTGCAAAAGCTAGTGGCATTCTGCTCATGCAAAGTGTTATTAATAGATGGGAATTCATGGCAGCCTTGTCTGAAATGTTTTCTAGCCAAGCCTTATTAAGTTTCCACAGGAACCCCATTGCCAATCAAACATCTCTGGTTTGTTCAGACTTCTGATGCTATGGTTTGTTTGAGACAGGCATGTAGCCCAGGCAGCTACACCTATTAGTAAGTTGGCTGCACTTCTGATTACCAAATACTGTTTTCATCTGCTCCGTACTTTGTCAGAATTTAAGATTTTAAATCTATCTGTTTTCCAGGCTGAAGTTTGTGAGGAAGTTTCAGCCCTTATCACTGCAGTTATTTCCAATATTTAGACTCAGAAAACACTTTATTTTGTCCATTTAGTCAGAGCGTTGGGATGGGAATTTCTCAAGTCTCCATAATATCTGAGACAAGATTTTTTCATTTGCTATGAGTTCAGTATGTACTTTTGCCCTTGCTGTGGTGGAACTAAAAAATAGTGGTTTACTTTGGCATGAGCTTCTGTAAATCTCTCTTTGCAGATATTCAATAAAAACATATTAGGGTTTGGCAGATAAGTTTTTCCTCAAATGAGTTTACCTTGAGCAAATATAGGCAGAATATGTTTTTTTTCCCCTGGAACACTTGGGGAAGACATAAGAGATTGGCAGCAGTGGGGCAGGAGGGAGGAACCAGAGCACAGTGGGGAGTGGAAGCAGAATGTGGAGAGAGGCTGGTGGGGCAAAATATTTTCACCGACACAAGTGTGCTTCTCCCTTTCCATGGTAGGTTCCTCAGTTAACAAGATTTCTGTCTGGAAAGCAGCTGACTGAATGCATTTTTACTGCTTTCTATTGCTTTGCACAGGTGAGAAGTAGCATCCCCACTTACTGGCTGCTTCTCTCACTGCATACACAGCAGTGCTGAGGAAAGAGAGAGGGGGTTTCCCCCTACAACACCTGGCTAGAGGCTTTTAGGTACAACCCACGTTGCTGATTCCAGCGTAGGATGCTTTCTTCTGCTGTTCATTACGCAGCAGAGAAATACCAAGTTCCTCAGAGGAATCCTCCCTGGGCCCCTGTTGCAAACCAGTACTGGAGAAGCCCAGAGAAGGGGACCCAGTGTAAGGCAAGGGTGAAGGAAGGATTGCATCTGACTGTTTTTTACCTCAGTTCCCAGTGTGAACATTTTGGTTGTCTAGTTAAGCTCTCAGAGAATGCAGATTTGTCAGCAGCAGCTGTTGGAGCTTGATGGTGGAAGAACAAAGTAGGAATTTATAATGTGCATATTACTGTAAAGAGAACGATTTTTTTAGTGGGAGATCAGCGGTGGTGCAGAGTAATAATCATCTTAAAGGGTGACTCTCTAGAATTAGTTGTTATTTTGTTTGAGGCCTTTGAAATCGTTTCCATACTATATAATTATCTTAAATTTTAAGTGCTTCCTGCAGTGATAATGTGTGCATTTTTGCATTCTTATGTAAATGCTTTAGCAGTTCCCAGTGTTGAATTGGAAATGTCATTCAAAAACAGGTAATGGCTTTGCAAAATCTAGGGGAAGAAATTAATCTTTTTCTTCCACATCATTTTCCAATTTGCATTCTGTGCTTGTGTGGCTTGTGTTTGCAGCTCTGACAGAAGCTGCTTTTCAATAACAAACATCCAGTGGTGGGAGACACTGAAGTGAAGAGCTGAATCTCACCCATCAAAGCTTAAAAAGAGAAGAGACCAGCAGACAAATTGTTATATCCTACAGGAAAAAAAAAAAAAATTAGTCTGTATACTCAGTTAATCCTAAGCAAAGCCAATTAGGAATAATTACAAAAACATTCCACACTGTAAGGGAAGTCCATGAATCCCTAGGGGATAAGATGATGATTTTTAAGTGGTGTTGCTGTGAACACAAATAGCTGGTCCCTCTGGGGGATGTGGCAAAGGGCTAAGGCTGGGGCTGGGATCAAGGGATGGGGTGTGGGTCACTCTTGAAGGTTTCCTGCAAGTCACATACCCCAGAAATCAGTCACTGCAGATCTGGAGGCCCAGATCTCTACCAGCCCCAGTCTGGTGTTCTTTGCTTCCAGTTTAGCAAAAAACACTGGGCTGCAAGGGTGGCACAGAGAGAAACCCCAAATCCAGGGAAGAGTTAATTCCCATTATGCTACAGATGCTGCTGTACCTGTGGCTAATTGTAGAAATGCAGACACAAAGCCTAAAGCAATATGTGATGTTCAGTCTGACTCCCCTGAAGGTGCCATGTAGGAACAAGAAGGGAGATCGACAGGTTGCTCTGGGAAGGTACCTTTGCCTGTTCAGGCCGTAGAATATTTTGCAAGAGGGAGAAAAAGGAATGAACATTCAGCTTCCCCACAAGGAGAGAGTCAGCTTGTGATACAAGGGTGTTGCTTACAGTGTAAAACTAGCAATTGGTGGAGGTCATACTTGAACCAAAGAAACAAGGCAAGTTGGAAAATTGACATAAATTCTTACATAGCATTGGCTTTTAATAATTTAGAGCTCAGTCCTGCAGCACTAACTCAGGCAAAGTCGTGATTCATTTCAGTGGGAGCTTTGCCAAAATAAGACTGTAAGGTTTGGGGGCTATTCCAGTGAAGGGGGAAGAAATCCCCGTAAATATTGCAAAGCAAAAACTCTATCTGAGATGTGCCCAAGCTAGTTTCTTTCCATTTCAGCTTTCCATTTCCATCCCAGTGCCAAGGCTCATCTGAGGCAGACTTTCCCTGGCTTAGACAAGAGCAGAACTGAAATCCTCTGCTGTAGAGTACTTGGTATCAAAGTTCACTTAGCCCATCTCATGTGGTGATGGGGGACAGCTTGCGCTGCTCTGCTGGGCTGTGGACCAGTCTTGCCGAGGTTTCCACCAGAGCTCACAGACTGGGCTCACCCCCACAGTAACACTGAAGGAGGAACAGGGCAACACCTCTGGAGATCAGTTTTGGGTTTGGTAGGAAATGCTTGGCCCCCTATCCTGGTTTTGGCTGGGACAGAGGTAATCTTCTTCTCAGTAGCTGGTACAGTGCTGTTTTGCATTCAGTGTGGGAACGATGTTGATAACACACTCATGGTTTGGTTGTTGCTGAGTAGTGCTTACTCAAAGACTTTCCAGTTTCCCATGCTCTGCCAGTGAGCAAGTGCACAGAATCTGGGAGGGAGCATGATTGAGATAGGTTACCCAGACTATCCAAAGGTGTATTCCATACCATGTGATGTCATGCTCAGTATATAAACTGGGGGCAGTTACCTGGAAGAGGGACAATTGCTGCTTGGGAACGGGCTGAGCATCAGTTAGAGGATGGTGAGCAACTGCATCACTTGTTTTTCTTGGTTTATTCTCTGTATCCCTCTCCTTTTTCTTGTTAGTATTAGTTTTACTTTTTTTTGTTATTAAACTGTTCTTACCTCAATCCATCGGTTTGACTTTCTCTTTTCCTTCTGATTCTCCTCACCATCCCACCAGGAACGTGGGGGAGGTGAGCAAGTGGCTGTGTGGTATTCAGTTGCTGCCTGGGGTTAAACCACAACACCCCCATAAGCATTACCCCCATGCCTGCAGGAAAACTGAACTTGTCAGCCCATATTTTTTGTGCAGACTTCAGTAGGCAGGTGATAGGATTTGTCAGCAAATCCCTAAATCCTTGGTCTGCTGTGCCTTCTTCCCTCAGCCTTTTTTGCTCCTTGTTAGGTTACAGTAACAACAGGTCCCCTGGACAGTGAAATGGAAGTTCAACCAGTGGGGAATTTGAAGGATGAACACCTTTTCTGATGGACAAGCTCACATTTTTACTTTCAATTGCAGGATGGCTTCGCTGTGCTCTCTTCCCGGCTGGCTGCAGCCAGATACTATTTGCTGACTTGGAAGTAGATAACGAGAATTTAGAAGCAGAACTGATCCAAGGCACTTTAGATATTTCAAGAAAAAAGGCACCAGTATTTTTCCAACTAAGCCTTGGATTTACCTTTCAGATTTCTTCTTGTAATACAATGCACGGCATCGGTTAATCTAGTACCAGATGTTCTTTGTTTTAACTGTGCTTAAAAGGACTTTCTGAGGCAGGGATACAAGTTTTGGTTTTAAAATTGAAGTGCTCACATCATTCACCTTTTTGTATGATTCAGGAACAAAGATTTCATTAGAACCCTTCTAAATCCTTTCTAGGAGCTCCCTGTGTGTTCCACAGGTAACACTGACAGAGAAATTGAGATGGAGATGGAAAGGGTTCTTTGACTCAGATTTTCAGGAAGCCTGAGAGACTTGCTGGTGCAGATGTGTAAGTCAGGGAGTGGTCATACCTATGTTTGAACTTAGTGTTTTGCTAAATTTTTCACTGTGTGAGAACTCATAACAGTTCTCCTGTTGAAATGTTACAATACAGAGATCTGCAGTGTTTGGCTCATGAAGCAACTGTTCCACAGTATTCCCAGAAATCTGCGATTGCAGTCCAGGCTATCTTAGGTTAGGGGGTTAAATTGCACCTCCTAGAGACACTTGGGTGTCTTCCAAGTTTAAATTGGGTTTGCAAGTGTTTTACCAAGGACCTGTTTCTCCTCTGCTGCTTAGACAACAGCATCGTGGTGTCTCCCAAAAGTCTGGCTCCAGAGTAATCTGTTACACAGCCCAGGGGCAGCAGGGAGTCATAATGGAGCCAAATGACAGACCCTCACAAAGTCCATATCACTGTGTGGGAAAGAAAACAGAGCTTTATAAGCTCCTCTGTGTGCTCAGGCTGTCTCTTGGAAGGGTCTCTTGGACAAGGGTTTCTATTATACTCTGTACTCATTTCAGAGAAAACTTGCCATACATCACTGAAAGGAAAGTGTGTTTTCTTAGCTTCGTTAGGACAGTTGTTGGAGGACTGTTAAGAGGACATGTAACACTCAGTCCAGTCTCTAGATGTTATCACAGCTGTATAATGAAAGTGAGGTATTGGAAATGTTTGTTTCTTTCTGCATTATGTGCACTTTGGAGGGAGCTTTGTGGGCCTGTCTGATGTTTCAGTGATGTTTTCCTGGGGCTCTGCCTGGGCTGGTTTCCAAGGGGACGATGAGACATGGAAGGGACTGGTTGATGCCTCTTTGTCTGTCTGAGCTCTTCCCAGGGACATGTTCAGGCTTTGCTGGAGAGCACACTGTGATTTGAGTGCTGACTGTAGCATGAAGCCTCCCATTTCTCAACCTGCGTGGTGCCAACTTGCTTGTTTGAGCAATGCAGTGATTTAAGTGCTAGTGCACAATTTCCCTGAATTACAAGCTGGTATGTCTGCACTCCTCTTACCTGTGCCTGTGCAGGGGAGCTGGACTCTGCTCTGCTGCACAGTTCTTCATGTGCAAGGTGCTGGAAAAATTCCCCAAACTACAGTTCCCATGAATTTGATCCTGAAAATGTTGCCTATAAGACATGTGTATACATCGTATACAGAGAAAAATTTAGCCTGTTCTCTGCATAAGTATCCCTTCTTAGGTGGGGTCTTTACCTACTGAAACAAATGTTTTCTGCCACTCAGCATCAGTTTTCAAATAAAGGACCACTCTTATATCTCATGTCCCTTCTATAATCCTTTATTATCTTGTTATTAAAAGTTTTTACCACCTGAAAGCTCTCAAATCCTACAATTAGCCTGCCACCTAATACAAACATCCTTCTGAGATCCTTTTAGGAGCATATGGTCGATAGCATCATTTAGGGAGCTGTGAGGGTGGAGGAATTCCAAAGAGCATCACTGCACTGTATCAAGAAGCAGGGCTTGGCTGCCAGTAATGCCCTGGCACAGCCAAACTACCAAGGTTTGAAAAACATCCATCCACGGCATTCATGAATAAATGGATTTCAGTAAATCAAGCTCATTCGAAAAGGTCTCATTACCATTTGTTCAGACAGAGGTGCTGGTTTGGTCAGCCTGGAGCTCACCAGTTTCTTGAACCTGTAACATTCACGTTATATTATTATTATTATTACTGTTATTAAACTCAGTCCTTTATATTTACACTTTGTAGTAAGCAAATGAGCTGAATTAATAGTGACAAATATCAAATAGCCTAGATTTCTTAAGGCAAGATGACTGTCCTTCTTTGCAGAATTCCTGAACGTTAAGAGCTGACCAAAATGCAGTAAAGGTCTGGGTAGTATTTCCCTTAGCCATAATACATTTTGTATCAGATTGTGAAAGAGTCACTGACCTGCTTAAGTTTCCCAATGCTGACATTATCCGTGTTACCAATTAAGCTTGCAATGTAATGCTTTGTGGAATAAAAGCCTAATTAATAGGCCTATTAGTTTGGTATTAATAATATTTTTTAGTATATATTGTCAGTCCAAAGACAATACTGCATTTAGTACTTTACAGAGCTTTACAATGGGTTCCTAAAACATGCTTGGCTGTATTGGTGTAGGTAAAGCACCTCTACAGCAGCAATTCCAGAGCAGTCAGTGCACAGAGATGTCTAGGGAGAGAACAGCAGCCATCTGAGAACGCTGTTAACTGCACACAGGGAATAACAGGACAAATTTCTTTGCTGAGAACTCCATTGTAAAAGGACAGTATTGAACGCTGGAGTAATGGCTAATCCACAGCACCATAAACGTGCATCCACATTAATAAAATACCCAGACCAAATGGCAGGGCTGTCCTTTCGTGTGGAATAGACTCTAAGCTGACAGTGAAGCAAGGACCTGTTTGATGTAGTGTGGCATTATTTCTTCTCCTGCAGCTTGTGCTGTTACTTATCTTCCACCTGCAGCTTCTCGCAGTCAGTGAGCAGAGGAAATTTCTCGTGTGCAGAAAAAGAGCTCCTTCAGCTGCCTCTAGGCTCTTCCTGTGGGGCAGACCCCATCTTTCTTCTTCAGTGTCAGCAAAGTGGCTGCTGGTAGTTTGGGGAGGTCTGAACTGAGCAGGGAGAGCTGTGCTTGGGAGAGCTGCCTGCCCAGCCTGTGGGTGGAATAGCTCTGCCTCCACGAGTTTGCCACCAGAAGCATAGAATGGCACCTCACCAGAGGAGCAAAGAACAATGGGATCAGTTCCACATCGACTTACCCACCTGAACTCACAGCAGTTGTACAGACAGGCTTTCAGCCAGGTTGCAGGTTACCACAGAAACAGCATTCCCTGCTGTAACCTATTCCCACAGGAAGGATGGTAGCACTTGTTCTGACTCTTGTTCATTCAGCTGCTCTTCCCCCAAAAAAGAAAAACCTTTGTGTGCTTTCTTGATTTGCCATAGAATTTTAGGAGTATCCACTGCAAAAAGGGTCATGTCCCTGCTTGTAATTAAACAGGCAGATTTAGAGCTTGCTGCAAACACTGATTAGATTATTGTTTTTCAGCCCTTTAAGATAAATCTGCATGAATTCATGGGTGTCAGTCTGAAGGAGATCTCTTCCATCTCCTTAGCCCAGGGCTGATGTCCTGTATCTAGGATACAGCAGTAAATCCCACACTCTTCTAATTAGCCCTGCTGCTTCCACAGAGCCTGTCTGGGGAGCTCCCTGGTACTGGGAAAGCTGGACCACGGAAGTGTCAGGGGAGCATTTGGTGGTGCAATGCTCCAGCATCACTGCCCATCCTCTCTGAGGCTGGGGGTGCCCCAGTGGGGCTGTTGCTGCCTGTTGCACCCCATCCCAGGTTTACTTGTCTCCTGCAGCCCCTCAGAGCCCACACAACTGCAAGCAGCATTTTGGAACGGTAGAGACAAGGCGCTCAGTGTGGCAGTAGAAAGGTTGTGCTACCCTTCTTGCCCCTTGCTCCCAGGTGTTGTTTTAACAAATCCTGTCCAAGCCACATTGTCCAGGAGCAAATTAACCCCTGATTGCTGCCCTGTGCTCTGCAGCCCCAGCAGCAGCCGTCTGGGTTTCCCCCAGTTACAGCAATCACGTAGACGAACACAAGAGTAATTGTGTAAAAGGGCTACTGGGACAGGAACGTGTTTTCTCTCTCACCTGCTTCTGCCAGCTTGCAGACGTCTTCCCTGTACAGGGCCAGGCTGTGACAAAGTGATGTCTTTTCCTGCCACACTTGTCTGCCGGATGGAGCAGCTTCTCAGTGTGTTCTTGCTGCAGTTTGGTGCTGCACGCTGGAGGACGCCAGGCTTTGCACACCGTCTGTCCCTGTGCCCCACTGAGGTGGTAGCACACAAAGCCAAAGGGAGAGCTGGGGGGCAATTAGCAACTCAGAGGAACAAACCACAGGTAGTTCCCTCAAAACTATGCAGTTGTGGTGTCTCCTAAGGCTCCAGCTCCTCTTAGTCCTCCAGCGTCTCATGCCTCTAGCCGTGTTAAGTGAGTGGCAATGGGTTCAGGGCTTGGCCATTAAAACGGGTGGGATGCAGAGCTGTCTGTAACTGAGAGCAGAACATGGTCCTCACACTTCCAGAGGAGTTTTTCAGCTTAGATCTGTTCTTTTGAAAAAAAGCCATGAGTGACACACTTAAGCTGAGGACATTCTGCTCAACAGCTGTGTCGGTGAGAATTGACAATACCAAGGTTTGATGTCAATTATAACTGCTGGAAATCTGATTGCAGTGTCTGGCAGGTTATCTGTGTAATAATGGGTATGTTATAAAATAGGTTACTTAACATCTTTGGGGCTCTCTGCTCTAGTTCTGGGGAAGAAGGATGTCCTATCTGCCTTTTGCTTCCTTCTCCCTTCCTTTAATATCTAAGCTTGGGTACCAGAGGGTCAGAAATACCATAAAATTGGACCATATTTATCAGAGACACAACTTAAAAGATAGAGAACTTTTGTAAGAATGCAAAATAGTGAGGCTAGGCAGCAAAGACCATTTTACTTTGTCGTAAGACAAACGACTGAAAATATCTCACCTCCATTATGCAACTCAATGGTACAGTCTCTTTTTAAATGTTGTGTTTTGGTTCTGGAAATGATAGAGGGGAAAAAATTGAAAGAGTTCAGTGAAGGGTAATGAAAATGATTAGAAGCACTGAGAAACTTTCATATAAGAAGAGATTTAAAAAGATTAGGCCTGCTTGGTTAAGACAAGAGATAAATAAGCAGAGACATGATGAAGAGATGTGGGGTAATGAATGGCACAGAAGAGGCACACTGGGTACTTTTATGTGCCGTTTTCCAAAATTAAAAGCTGAGGGAAGAAAGCTGTGAAAAAACAAGACAGGAAATGTGCTTATGATAAAAAACAACAACAGACACCTCTTCGGTATGTTTTCTGCAGTGCCAGCTTCACCTGTGGAAGCCTCTGTCGCAGGGAACAGAGATAATGAGCTTAGGAAAATTATGAAAAGGATTGGCTGCTCTAGGGAAAATTGTGAGCCTACTGAGAGGAAAAGGGAGTTCTCTTGTAGCTTTGAATGGAAGCAGGATTCACCAGTTGGCACGATTCCACGGCTGCTGAAATGATCCACCAGCTTCAGTGGGCTCTGGGTATTTATTACACACAGCTACCCATGTGCTATGTATAGACAGTGACCTGCTGCAGCTTCTCCAGTGATCACTCGATCTCTCAGACAGGGTGAGCAGCCAGGATCTCTCCCAGAATGTTTTCAGGGAGGACATCTTTTACAGCATCCCTGTTTTCTCTGCCATGCAGATCATATAGAGAGGTTGCTCTGCTCAGCTCTTGGTGCTTTGCTCGGCCAAGAAGGTTTAGTTCCTCTGCTTTACTCAGTTATGTGGAAGGATCATGAGAAGCCATAGCAGGTCAGATCCAAGGTCCAGCAAGCTCACCACCCCAAAATGTTCAGTGGCACATACCTAGAGAAGAATATTGGATCAGAGTGAGGAAATACAGAGAAAACATGCAGGGATACTTCCATCTCCCACATTTCATCTGGGGAGTGCCAGAGACTGTAGTGGTGTTAACCAGTCCTTGACCAAACCTGGCAGGGCAGTCCATGAATCAAAACAACCTCTGGCTAGACATCAAGGAAGTTATTCTGATTTTTCTTTTAAAAAAACCCCAAATCCATGCCTACACTAGTATAAGAAGATCTCTCTCCAAAGAGGCCTCATTCCAAATTAACACATAGTCTTTCCTTATAGATTTTGCAGCAGTAACAGGACTTTTGTATGTGGGAAACAATAAAAATTAAGTAAGATTTTTTAAATGGCTTCTAGGTAATAAAAGGATTGTAACACATCTGCTGATCTTCTCCATTAGTCTGGTTTAGAGCACTCAGACAACCTGGTGGGCATTTACTGCTTAGTGAATCTTCCCAAGTTTCACTAAACAGTGTTTAAAGACTAGTTTCTTCCTTTTATTTTGCTTGAATTTCTCTGATTTTGAACTAGGACTGGCAAGTCTGGTGTCCTAAAGCTGCAGAAATTAAAAAAGGGCAGGTGCAAGCATTAGAAAGTATTTAAGTAAGACTTGATCATTCAGGTAATGGCAGAGGTTTTCTCTGTACTGTGATTACAGGATCCTCTGCATATGATGCGGAAGACAAGCATTTGGGGGCAAAGTGGATCTTCTGCCTTTCTTATTCATGACAAATAAATTGCACCTCATAACTTTGTGGAACAGATTAGGAAAGGGACCTGTGTTTGAAATCTGTGAGGTGGCATCTTGCAGAAGTTTTAACCACGTTAAAGGCTTTTTTGAACAGGCTTAATTTCCTCTGCAGTAATCAGAAGAGTGTCTTCTTTTTATATGTATCATACTTCAGCTCTCTTGCCCCGGTTAAGGAATGCTTTGGTTAATCAACACAGTTTTAGAAGTGAAGCATCACCAAAAGACAGGGGAACATTAATATGATGATGCGTAGTTCCTGTCTCAATTAAATTTCAACATTGTTTACAGCCATTGAGTCTTTTCCCTGTGGTCATCAGGCAGTACATCCATTCCATGGGCAGAGCACGCTGAGAGGTGACACACCAGGCTTTAAATAGTTGGTTATTTATGTGCCTAAATGCCACTGAAAAATCTGGGCAAAGATGGCTTGGACACGTTTTCACAAATTAGTCACTGATAAGGGTAGGAAAAGAGTAATGTACAAAGCTTAAACCTCTAGATCTCTGTATTTGTAATGAGTATGTTTTCTACTTCAGTTCACTGTGTGCATTTTTCCCTGAGTTGGTGCATTTGATTTGCTGTGCAAAGGAAAGATGTCAAGGGAATCGTTACAGGACCTCTTCAATGCTTTTCTCATAGATTCAGAGAATACCTGCTGACAACCTGAAATCTTACTGTGGAGGTGCTGGATATCCAGCTGCTTCCTTGGGCTCCATTTTACTCTTTTGGAAAACTTTGTCCTAAAAAAATGTACACACCACTGACGATTTGTGTTTCACTTGATAAATTCCTGCTTATTCCACTAGCAATTAGGCAGTTCCATGCTGTGGAGTAGTTTGGGATCACCTTCCAGGAAAACTGTAGCTTCCTATCACTCCTGCCATTAAGTTGTTTACATAATGAAATAATTTAGTGTAACTTCTCTATATAAATTTTGATCTAATATTTTTTTTTTTCCTTCCATGATGTATGGCCAGTGCACATGTCTTGAAGTGAACTTAGGGGGAATTACAGTCTTCCACGAATTCCTGTTCAGCAGTAGGTAATTTCTTCTGGCAGCAGTTAGTTCAGCCTTACAGCACCTCCTGAGGGCTTTGGGCTACCTATGATATCTTTGTGAAAACTCTCCTGGACGAAGAGTAGCCAAAATGATGCTCCTCACTGAGCTGATACATCTGTCCTCAAAACGCCACACAGCTTTTTAGAGAGCATTTCTGTTGCTGTGACTGGCAACTGTTGTCAGAATTACAGTCAGACTTACATGGTCAAACAGTCTTCCTAATTACTGTCCCACAAGATCTATACATATTATTAATTTGCGGGTTGCTCCCACTGACATTTTTCCTCAAAAAAAAGTAAATCTAAGCAAAATGGACAATATTTTGGGATTTGGATTTATCTGTGGAAACTGTGATATATGTGAGCCAAAATAAATTGGTTTAAGATAATTGTAGTTTCCATTGCTATAGCAAAGAGCTTTTGGTGGCTTCAGGAAATACCCGTTTCATCAGTGAGTCTTCTCACACTGGTGATCTAAAAGCTGTTATTTTTGATAACGTTAAAGTATTCCCATTTTGTAGTATTGATATCACTGCACATTACATGGTGATGATCCAGAGGATACACCCTGGAACTTCACATGCCAAGATGGAGAAAATCAATCTCTGTTAATAAAAAAAGGCAGGCTCAGTGGTGCAGAAAATCACTACTCTGGAGCCTTAACAAGGCTCCTTCAAAAATTCATGATTATAGAATGGAATCCTGGGCTATATTATAGTCCTGAAAGAAATTGGGATATGGAAGAAAAAAATATCCAATTTTCATTAAGTGGAGAAAATAAAGAATAAATCCCATATGCTGACATAGTCATTGATCACATGCTCAACATGTAAGAACATTTTCTAAGTTTCCCAAGTTCCCAGTACTTTTCCTGAATACTTTTCAAAGTTTTTTTTTCTTTTGTTACTGTTTACTCATGCCTCTAGCACTAAATCCACCTTAATAAAATTTATGATTGCTCTAATCAACTGCTGTAGGGCAGCTGCAGGACACTGAACCTGTGGTGATAGACAGACACTGAACAAAGTTAGTCTTGACCTAATGACTTGAAATGAAGTATTTGGCGATGGCCCCTGCTGATGGTATCCACGATGCAAATACAATAAATAGCAGAGAACAAACATCTTCATCCTCCTTCTGTGCACTGTACATACAGCTGTCCTGATGAGAGGCTCCTGTGATATCACGGAATCTTGAAGACACTAAATACCTTCCTTAAAAGCAGATTTCCTCTTTTCTGTTTATGGGGAGTCTGAATTCCTGCATCACAGTCATTTGGGGCACAGAATAATTAACTGGAAATCCTGCAGTGTGTGATGGGTGTGCAAGGTGTGATGGCTGATAATTTGGATGGTCTTTGGCTTGAAACATAACTTTTGCACTGTAAGAACAAGAAGAATTCCAGCTTCAATTTTAGGGTATTTCAGCTTTCAGGCTTGGCATACCTGTAATGAAGACAGGATTATTTTAGATATAATCTAGTCAGCTGCCTGGAAGTATAGGCACTAACTGTATGCTACAAGGCCGTTTACCATATTACCATACACCAAATTATTCCTTCTAAATTATTTTCCCCATTTTTAATGCAGCTGCAGATTTGCTCATGAAGGAACCTTTCAGTAGTTCAGCTGATCACTCAAAAACAAGAAGCAGCTTCTGATAGTTCATCTTCTTTCTTACTTAAGAGTGGCTGAGTCAAGACTATGGTGAAACCAGCACTTTCTTTGATTTTTATTTATCATTCATTCATTCGTTCATTCAATGTTAGGGTATATGTGTGGGGGGCTTGAGTGAGCACAGTTTACTGTCGTGTAGGTACCATCATCCCTGACTTCTGAGGTAGGCTGAGATTGGAATAGTTTCACACAAATACTTAATTTTCATCTGTTTTGTGTAACAATTTATTCATAACATGGTGCTTCCTGGAAATAATTTTAATTATTTTCATTGCAAAGACGGACAAAGATTACAGCTGAGAGAAAGGAAAAAACTGACCTTAGAGTTCAACACTTACTTGTATTTATAAATTTTCCATAGGATTGACTATATGAGCTGGAAAAGATAAGTCAGCCCTCTCCCACCTTTAGCTTGCTCTTCCTCAGTATATTAATAAAGAATTTGCAGTAGAGATAACATAATGGCCAATTTGCACTTGCTGCTCTGCGCTGTGTTTCAAATTCATGTGCTCATAGAAGTCCTGTCCGTACCCAGTTGAGTTGGCACATGGACTTGCCAAGCTCAGAAAAGTACATTTTAATTGTAATGCCCCCATGTTACCATTCCTTATTCATAGCTTCCCTCTGCAGGTTCTCCTCCCTGGCTCTTTTTGTAATGAGTAGGAAAGACACACGTTGGATTAAACTAAAGGCAAGTGATGGGTGGGAACGAACTCTTGCAAAAGGTGAGCAGCTGCTTAGTATTCAGGAGCAGGCAGAGCACTTGAGCTGTGTGGGAGCTGTTTATTTGGCAAGGAGTTTGCCTTTCCCTCCGTGCATCACCTTTCTGAAACTGCAGCCATAGCCAAGGAATTAAGCAGGTATCAGTTAAGAGGAAGGGGCACAATTCTGTGCCAAGCCAGTCAGAGAAAGGAGGTGGTCTTGTTTTAGTGCCAGAAAAATTGGGAGGGAATTTGTCATGATACCTGAGCACGTTAAAGAGACATGTCTCTTTCTGTGCCCCGCTGTCTGTCCTGAGAATCCACCCCTTTGTAGTTCCTACTGAATCTCAGGCTGAGGATTTTGCCTGTGATGCTCTCGAGGATATCTGGCAGGCTGGGCTGCACCATGAGGACTGGTCTGGCTGGACATGGGCTCAATTGACTGCAAACTCTCAGCTGCACAGCACTTCCACCAGGCCAAGGGAAAAAACAGGAGTGAAGGAGTTTTTTAGCGTCTTTTTTCTGTCCCTCTCTTTCAAGGGACTCTGTGGGCTGCTGCTCATATCGAGGTTAACTTGCTTCCTAAGAGAACCAGAGTAAATGTTGTGGTTCTATTTGCAATCTGACCCTCTGCTGCTGTGTACAAGCAGGCCTTTGTACCCAAAACAGCTCCAAATTACTGTACATAAACCATAATCTTCCAGTGAGAGCACTGTAGTTTTTCCATTTTGCTGCTAATTGCAGTAGTCTTTGTTACCATGGCTGGTGCTGGGCACCGACAGTGAGGGAAGGCTTTTATGCAGAAATCATACAAAAATGCAGTGGCTGTCCCCATTTGACAGCAATTGAAACCAATTGTCAATTAACTAAATAACAGCCAATTAGCTTGAAGGAAAATGAGAAGAAAATTGCTTACTTCACATTCTTTGTTGAAGCAAATGCCAGTCAAAGTATGGAAGCTTTTTTTCTTTCTCCTGTGAAGACAAAATGGCAAAAGATGTGCAGAAAATGCAGTGGTGGGTTTCTGTTTTTTTTCCTAATACCATTTTTTTCTTGCACAAGAATATTTGAGGAACTAGATAAGAACATCTTAAGCTTCTGAGGCATTTAATTTCCTGTGATATTTAAAAATCAAAATGACGATCATTATACAAGCACAGTTTTTCCTCCTTTCTTTCACGCCTCTGTAGCACAAGGGCAGTTCTCGAAGGCTGGCTGCCTTCACAAGGGAAGACCAGCAAACAGCTGGCTGCTCTGTGGTGTGATGACAGGCAGGACTGTGATGTTAACATTTGCATCACCAGACCAAACCTTTCCTCTTTCATATTTTATGAACACCTAGGCTCCATAAGTGAGATGTCCTCAGAACTTGTAATGTTAAAAAACCTGGAGCCCCCAGAGGCCTCAGGAAGCAGCTGAGTGGTGCTGTCAGGACTTGTGGTTTGATCTGAGATCCCTTTAAGATCTGTGTTTCATGTCTGTATCTTTTTTTTAATCTGGGCAATAGTGCAATGACACTGGTTCAGTCAGGATCACTGCACAGGGAAAGCCAGCCACACCACTGGCAGGAAGAAAAAGGCTCTGTCCTGGTTTATTGCTCTGGTAGCCCAATACCATGCCCCAGAAGGAGCAGTGCAGTTCAACATGAAGACTAAGGCTCGATCCTACAGGCTTCCAGCTGTGGCTCAGACCTGGAGCAGAGGTTAACATCTGCAGTGGGACTCTGACAGCTGGGCTTCCATGGATGATACGCCGGGCAGACAAAGAGCATAGACTAGACCAAAAAGGCAGCTGCTACAAGCTAATTGAATATTGCTGGGTTAGTAAGAGACAACCATTTACTCATGGCATATTGGCTTTGAATTTTTATTGCACTGTCCTCATAAACAGTCAAGGCCAGCAGTTAACAAAGGCATTACGTGGCCTCGCTTCCCGCCTGTGGGGCTGGACCACAGCTGGTTCCACAGCGTTGACATCAGGGCTACCTCTGCCCAACATCCATTAGTAGTTGCATCAATCAATAAATCTTCACTTAAGACTTTATACTCATAATTCAGAAAGATCTTAGAGCTACTCACAGCATCATTTCACAGGTTTCAAATTGTGTTACTCATTTGTTAATACTTTTAGGACCCATGTTTCATAACTGGAGAGGTATGCCTTTTAACTGTTGGGTAAACAATGGATATTGGATGCTTTCTCATTAACTAATGCGAGATTCAGCACTGCACCTATTGATCTGTTACTTCCTTACAGGAACATTTTACACCTGAATGCAAGTTCAAAGAATCAGTATTTGAAAACTACTACGTGACATATTCTTCAATGATCTACAGACAGCAACAGTCTGGCCGGGGCTGGTATTTGGGTCTTAACAAAGAAGGAGAAATAATGAAAGGAAACCACGTGAAGAAAAATAAACCTGCAGCACACTTTCTTCCAAAACCATTAAAAGGTAATTGCTTGGGTTCACTCCATCCATCTGAGCTGACATTGTCTTGTGTCAGAGGTGTTTAATTGCTGTGTATACGTATTTGCAGGGTCTGGCTACTTATGTAACAGGAATATAATGTTCTGTAACATGCTGTTGATCTAACCAGAGCTGCTCTTCTCAGGTTTTTCTGCGTTACCTCAGTATTTCTCTAATTTAACCAAATACAATTACTAGTAACCAAAAACATTACTGGTTTCTTTGTGCCCAAAGTCAACATCGTCCCTATTATAGATAACGAAGGCTCAGCCTGGAATGGCCCAAACATCTGCTCACAGGCCATTAGTGACTTGCTGTATAGCTTGTGAATTTGTGCTTCCTGTTACAGAAAGCTTGTTTGTCTGGTTTTGCCTGGGATAAAGCTCAGATGTGCTGTGCTCGTTTAACTGCAATTAATGTGGCATCAGCATATGACATTAAAGATAATAATGCCTGTGGCTTACATATACCACTGGGTATTAAAACTCAGGACATACAGTCATCCCAGTTAACTGAGGGATTTGAATCAAACTTGTGGTCAGTCTTGGCTCCCTCTTTTGTCAATACCAAGAGGGAGATCTCAGTCGATGTATAAAGGTGCCTCCTTTTCTCCAGAAGAACTAATTTCCATATGTTCTTTCCCTAAGAGGAATGAAGCCTTCTATTTCTGGGTTATGCTCTTTGGTAGCCTTTAAAGGCAGTGTTCTTTTGAAATCAGAGAGGATATTTTGAAGGTGCATTACCCTGGGTGGATGCTGGTCTAGTCTGGCAGTCTACAGTTAGGACTAGGTGCTGTCAAGGTTGATCCTCACTTCTAATGGGTGTGAAAACAGAGGAAACAAAAGACCCAAAATCCATTTTCACACTCATCTGCTTAGGCTACATATACAGGTAACAGGTCAGATCACAGCTGCTGACAGTGCTAATTCATGATTAATAAGGAAATGTTGATTTATGTCAGCTTATGTCTATCTTGCAGAATTTTCTAATTGCAGTGGGTGGGTGGGTGTTTAACTGGGAGAGGGAGGGAGGGAGGAGCTGTGGTTTTTCTCTTCTCTAAAATGTCAGTCTTTTGAAGAGGACCTCAGAGACTCTCAGGGACTGTTTGAAGTGGAGAGTTCTACTTGCCAGGGTTTTTCATTCTCTCATGACATTGCATATTTTCAAATGAAAAATCCCAACATTTCACAGCTGGACTTTGCACCCACAGACTGAGTAGCCCGTGACATGTGCTGACGTGCTGCCTCTCTTTTGCTTTGCAGTGGCCATGTACAAAGAACCTTCTCTCCACGATCTCACAGAGTTCTCAAGATCTGGAAGTGGGACCCCAACAAAGAGCAGAAGTGTTTCAGGAGTGCTAAATGGGGGGAAATCCATGAGCCAAAACGAGTCAACGTAGCCAGGTTCAGGCAAGCCAAGTGCTCTCTAAACAGAACCTTACCTCTGGATGCAGTTGAATTCTTACTAGCAGTCTTTCATCCAAACATTCAATTGCCCAGGACAAGCCACTGAACTCGCATAGGTCACTCGTTTATCAGCCATTAGATCTACTGGTTGTCAAAGGATATACCCCAATTATGTAGAATATGCTTGTGCATATCACAAGGCAGTTGGATAGCCAGCAAACATAACTGCGGAATAAATCTCGGAGAAGAAATGTCCAGCTCTTTCTCTCTCTCACTTTTTCTTTCTCTCTTTCTCTCTCTCTCCTATGCTTTGTGGAATCCAAAACAAAAACATTTCACAGCATTCACTGCTGATAAGAATTTGCTTTCCAACTCAGAAAAAGACCACTTTTGCTCTTCAAAGGAAATTTTAATGCTTGTATGTTTTATAGGGGCAAACAAAAAACAAATATGTAAACTCTGTTGTTTCCTTGGCTTACCGTTTTATATCTAAGGCTTGATAAAAAAAAATGTATCCTTTAATTTGGAATAGTGCTTTTTGATTTCTGAACTCCAATGGGTCTTTAAAGCTATGTCTTTAAAAAAAATAATTAAAAAATCAGGGTTGGAACTGAGAGTTGGTGTCTCAGGCTCAAGCAAACAGTGTTCTTGTGGTTTTAAACACAATGAAATATAAATTTTTATAGATTTGTAGTTTCTGGTAAAGTTCTTGTGCTAACCCCAGTCTGTAGGAATTGAGTTGTTTTGTTATCCCAAGTGGAAGTTAACAGAAAGGGATACAATTATCCTCCAGTGTAGATTTCTCTTAATTCCATTTTGTGTGTCATGTTAAACTATTGTTGTGGCTTCTTTTCTAAAGACAGAAACTGTGGAATTAAGGTGACTTAATTTTTTTATAAGAAACGTCTTATTTGTAAAAGTCCTTTCACTGTAACGGGCACGTGAATATTGTGTAGGAGGAAGCGTTAGGACAGGTTACCCCTAAACAACATATACTTATACATGCTATTGGAAACAATTGTTTAAAAAATGTAGTTAGGTTTCCATTTAGGTCATCATGTCTGTTGCATGGGAGAAAGTTGGAATATTGGCATAGAGTTGCATGATGTGTAAGATTTTGTGCATTAATCATCGTTGGATTCTGTGCTCCAAAACTGAATTAGTTCTGTACAGGCAGCTTTCTGCCTGGTGCAAAAGAGTCGTTTATTATTCGTTGTATACACAACCATGCACTGAATAAACTATTTATATTAAGATGTACTTTTTAAAAAAGCTTGTTTGATTAAATGCTGTACATCCATGATTAATTTGAAGGGAAAAGGGTGGGCAATTAAATTAAAAGGTTGTAAAAGATACTGTAATTAATGTTCAAAATCTTTCTGTGTGATGGGTCATTCCCCTGTATTGCCATACACTCTACAAATTAGAACATGTTCTTTCTTTTGGATGTTTTTAGAACTGGTCTTGTGTGCCCAGCTGAGATACTCAAAACACAGTGACAATTAAGTGCCACAAAGTCTTGGTAACGCCCCCTCTGCCGAGCGCTGCTGGAGCCCCAGTGAATTGCACTTCTCTGCTTCGAGCTTTCCCAGCTTCTCTGTGTCTGCCCTCCCTGTTAGGCTTTCCATAGTGCAGCCACGTAGTGCTACCTCGCAGCAAACCTCCTCAGAGCCCCCAGCACGGAGATCTCAAAGAGATCCGGGAAGTCCAGTCCTGCTTGTGCCTGGTGGCACCTGGATGATGCCCAGTGTTTGCTGTGCATCACTGCAGGTGCATTTATCAGCCAGCTTCATCTGGTCCGGAGGGTAAAAAGCCCCCATAGCCTTCTGCCTTTGTGCACATCCTCTGGAGAGAAAACATCCCTCTCTCCTGCCTTTTCTCTCCGAAAAACATCCATGAAAGCTTCTCTCATCTGCATCATCCAGGCAGCTCTGACAGGTGAGCTTCATTCACCAAGGTTTCTCAAAAAGCCCTGGCAGGGACAGGTTTTCATCATGGGTGGCTGAAGAAGCAGATATGTTAGTCTGAAACTAAAATCAGATATTCTGTTGTCTGTTCTGTGTTCCTCCCACTTGACCCAGACGGAATTTAACCAGCTGGGTCAGTGCTTGAGGTTTTTTTCAAGGTTAGGGCTGAGAGAGGAGGGAAGGAGATTAAGTTTCCGATCAAACCCCCAGATTCATCATTTTGTGGCAAATAGTAGGTAAAGAGCTCTGGCCTACTGAGCTCCCATATTGGAGCGGGGTGAATCTGTCCCCAAATACCACCTGATGACCTTCAGAGGGCCCAGTAGACCCCAGCTTGCCCCTTTCCATAAGGTGGAGAAAGTGGGAGCACAACTAGTGCCATAGAAAATCTTAAAAGTTGAAGTTGTGGTCATGATTGATGAAACCTTTGACACTCCAGAGATTCTGGTAACTCAGTGGGTCTGGAGCATCTCTTCCCTTAAGTGTGGGATGCCCTTGGGAAACATTTCTCTTAACTCTCCCACCCCTAAAAATCAAACTTACTGGGGTACATGTTCCAAAAAAAGGAATCTGAGTGCCTTAGGAACATAAAACCTGATTTAAAAACAGACATATCTGTAGCAAAGCTAGTTCAGTGCTGAGTGTTTACTATCCTAAATATAACTGGAGCTCTGCTGCTTTACTTTATAGCTGCAGTCTTCCTGTTATTCTCCATCCCAAGTACTTCCAACCTTGAAGGTCATCTGAAGTGGAAGGAAAATACTGGTCCCACAAAATCATCCCTTCTGTGGTCTGTAGTCTGACCCATCTTTTGTACTGACATTGGCATCAGCTGTGAGCATTGACTGCCAAATCTCTAGTTCCAAAGCTTTCTAATATACCAAGCTAACAAAGGGCACTCTTGGATGGAGATGAGAAGAGAGATGTGGTGATAGATGAGCCATAAACAGATGTTTGTGACAATTATATTAAATTTCTTTCAAACCGGTTCCAACAATAGTTTTTCCCTGAGATTATTGAGGACTGAAGGCACAATAATCTTGATAGAGTCCTGGTAGTAGACAAGCTGATGTAATCCATGAGCAAAGTGTGGGATTATACCCAGGGTTTTACATGTAGTCTCTGGAGCCAAAACTAGGATTTAATATGGAAAATCAGAGTTAAATGTGACTTTACAGACAGTGAGTGAAGGGTGACCTTCTAGCACAGCCAGTAAAGTTAAGACAAGAAAAGAAAGCGGCTTCATCAGAGGACCAGACTAAGGAGTCAGACTCCAAAATATGAGTTTATCTTTTAGCACCCATAAATTAGAAAGTTACACAGGTCTCTTCTGGATAATACTTTCCTTTAAGAAACCTGCTAGATGTTGGGAAGATGTCTATTTGGATGGTTGTCTGACAAAAGAAAAACTATACCCACTGGTAAACCTGCTTTGCTCTGCCACAGGTACAACAGCAGAGTGCAGTGAGATGCACACCTAGCATAAGGAAAAGCCCCAGGGCTGCTATGAATCCAAGCCCTGAGCTGTCTGTGAGCCACTGACCATCTGCAGAAGATGGTCTCAGGCCCTTCTGTTATCACCAAGCTGGTGACTAATGCCTTTCACCTGCCATTTCACTTGGCCCTGCCTCTCCAGCAGTGCTGCCCACAATTCATGCAGCACACCATGGGCCTGGAGTTGGCTCAGGAGGTGCAAATCCATCACAGCAGCTTTCTGATGCACCTGGGCTTCATTTGGCAAAGCCCTGAGCCACCACAGGGGCTGTGCAGAGACCTTATGAGAGGCTGACAAATGCTACCTGCCAACCCAAAAGAAAACAGGTCACCCATGAAATTGGGAGGAATACTGCTAGGAGCATAGCTATTATGAGGCAAAATTGCTGCTTTTTTGTGATGCACCTGTCAGAGCTGCTTTCTTGGAGGTCTCTGCAGGGGGCTGAGGCACCGCTGCTTGGCCTGGTTTGGGGGTGAGAGAGGGTGGGAAGAGCTTTTCTCTCTATCTTTTTTCCTTTCAATTTACCTCATGCTACCTCATAGCATGGTTGTACCTCCGTAGCCACTTGCTCAGCCGTGTTCATCGCTGGCACGATGGAAGTCAATTCCCTACTTCGGGAAAATATCTCCAAGTTAGCCCGGGGAAGAACAGTGCCCCTTCTGCAGCACCGTCTGCTGTCCCCACCACCGGTTCCCTGCCCACAGGCCCAGTTTTCCAGTGGGATAAAGACGGTGTAATGAGCTCAGGGATGCTGTGGTACGCCAGGCCTCTCCCCAGCTGAGCACCAGCATGAGAGCCAGGTCTGGCAGAGCTCTGCTGTGTCTTGAGTATCTCTGCGTGCAGACCAGAGCCAGCTCTAATGGGTTTAAATGTCTCCCTGACATATCCTTGACCAGGACACTTTTGCAGGACAGAATCTGTACGTAACAACCTCCTATCTTCTAATAAATGATTCTCTCTAAAACAGACTCCCTCTTGTCTGGGCTCTAATTTTTTATCACTGCAGGTGTTTAAGGGCTCTCCACCCCATCAACCGTGCACTACACCATCACTTATCATTTCCTGGGATATAGACCTTTCTGACATTGTATTTTTCCTCTGTCTTCCTGAACCAGAGAGGGGCAACTTGAGTGGCCAAGCCAAGACCAACACAGATGGATCCTTCAGTTTTCTGTAGGCTTGACGTGGTCCATGAAGGACACGGAAACCATGATGCATTTTCCCAGCCCAGGGAATGGCTACTCTAAACATTGGAGCTTAGTTTCCATGGTTTTGTCTGACTTTGTCTCTGCAGAAATTACGTATGAGTACAGTAGAAAGCCTATTTAAAATGATTTTTTAGGAAAAAGACCTGCCATGCAATTTACTGTGAACAACACCAGCTTTGGCCTTTTTTCAGCTCCCTTGGGAGGGTGATGTTCTTGAGAACATAACATTCCTCATTCACCAAGTAAATTTTTAAGATACTCTCTTCCCTGGCATGAGTGAGCAGAGCTCTGGGGCCCTGGTTCATGCCTTTTGGAGAGCCAGGTCCTGAAAGAAGCTGGGTTTTCTGCTGTACAATGGCTCTCATTGCTGATTGGGTCCAGTAGCAGAGCTTACCCTGCTTTGAGGACATGCCACGTGAGTTTGGGGGGCACTCAGTCACCTTATGCAGCTCCTCTCAAGGGGAAGTTTAAATATTAAAGGAAAACCCAAATTTGAAACACGTTTTACATTAATCAGAGAAATTGATGTAATAAATTATTCCATCTCATCGGGAACTAGAAGACGGTTTATAGGGTTCCCTTCAAAGATCATTATTAATGATTTGAAATTTAAGATTCTTAAATATCATGTATGGAAAATTACTTTCAAGCACTCACAGGTCTAATTTGTTCCCCAGATATGTTTGGCATGTCTCACCTAAATTCAACAACTGGAGGGGCAGGATGAAAGCTTTCATGTCCCATGGGTTTCTCAGCATCGCACGTTTTCTGTCACACTCATTTTCTGAGCTTGTCCCCTTGCCAAGGACATGGTCAGAGGACCACCCGCCACCAAGGGCCATCACATCTGTATTTGGAGGAACAGTTGTCCCTGTCCTGGCATTTGTAACACAGAGAGCTGGTAGATGTGATGAGATGTTGATCAGGGCTGGTCTGAGCTGTTGATGGCATTCTTTGAGGAACACGCAGCAGACTGGCAGCTCTTTCTACTCTGGCTTTGCTCCTGCATGGAGATATCTCAGCTCAAAGCAGGCTCTCAGGGGAGCTGGGGGTGAATCTGGGGGCTTTGCGGAGAAACGAACTGCTCAGGCACTGACAGTGAAATGCTGCTTGTTGGGGCTGAAAGGCTGTGGCAGCAGCAGCACTGGGAGGAGCGTGGCTGGCACCTGTTAAAAGTAACTAATTAGTGAATAGACTGCAAAGCTCTGAAAAGTAATTTGTCGTGATTCTTCACCCACACCTTAAAGAAATCTAAGGCACAAAGAAAAGCCCCTGTCGCACTGGGGTGAACATATCATTCTTTCACCCTTCCTTTGGATATTGATGTAATTCAGTTGTTGGACCTGGTTATACAAAGCAGGGCCCAGCACTTGGAGTGGGGGCAGAGGCTCCACTGTCCAAACCTTTACAGCAGGTAAGTTTCATACAGACAACTCAGAGCTCTTTTAGGGTTTTCAAAAAATATTATATCTAACTTGAGGGAAAACCTATTGAGGTCTGAGCCAAAGTCAGTGAAAACTGTGTTTTTCGGTGAAAACTATCTTTTTTTGTGAGCTCAGGATCAGCCCTACAGACAGAATCTCAGGGAGACACATCTGGGGAAGACAGAAGTTTTCAGACACCCTCTCAAAAGGAACAGGGCAAAAAAAGGGTTTAAAAGAGTTTACATGAATTAGTGTTACACTCAGAAACCCTGCCAAGGACATTTGGAGCATCCCCAGTGCTGTATGTATGTGTGCACCAGGGAAGGGGTTATGGGGATAAAGTGTCAGGAGAATTACTCCTGTTCAGGGAGGGTCTGGTGACAGTGGCTTCACCACATGTTCATCCAGATCACTCTTATGCTCTAGCAAAGATGTTTTAGAGCAATGAAGTAAAAGTTTCCCTTTCCTTATGATGAAAAGGACAAGGCCAATAAAGGGAGGTGAAGGAGGGGATGGAGACTAAGGGTCAGAGAGTGGGGCATATTCTGCATGAAACGCAACAAAACTACTGCCATTTGCTGAGTTTAGCAGGACTGAGCTCACACCCCGACCCACAACAGTACAGCAGAACAACAAGAGAGTTCAAATTCCTCTGCTGCAGGTGTCTCAAGGCCTGATCCTAATCTCAGTTGCAGAATACACCAAGGACTCTTCTTAGTCTGGAGTCCCATGCTGGTTTGAAGTTCCTTTATCTACACTGGCAATTCACTCTTCTGCTGAAGGACCTCAGACATTACCTCATGCATAAGTAACAGTGTTAATCTATGAAATATTTTTAGATAACAAAATTAACTGGTTCAAAACTTAATTAATCCTATTTCCTTCCCAAATGATTTCCTTCAAATGGTACTTGAAATAGTTTTACTTTCCCCCATTGTCTCTCTAATGTACTGATGAACTTTTCCTTCTGAGCTTCTCCTTCTCTTAATTGTCTGCTCATCCAACCATCTCTTCTGATAATTGACTTAATAATATAGACCAATCTTTAAAAATTAAACTTCTTTTCTTGTTAAGCAAACACAGAACTTTTGTTGTTTTTTAAAGGGGTGTTTTTTCTTTCACTTTCTTCATTTAAAAGAACAATTATTGCCTTTGGAAGTAGTGGCAACATTTGGTAACTCACCTGCTTCAGAGTTGGTGAAAATATTACTTTGCATTAACCACAAAGGTTTGGCATTAGACAATATAATGAGATTTTCTAGGCAGTTTCAATCAGTGGGTCTTATAATCACTTACTCAGGGTAGACTGAGAAAAACAAAGAGCAAAGGAAATCATAAAGAAATCAGGAATAATGGATGTTGCTCTTACCAGCTAGTGTCCTCTTCTGCTTGGATGATCCCCAAGGCTCAGCCATTGGACACATCACAGATCTTGTCTTCTTGGTCACTAGTGCTTGGTCCTGTTGTATCCTTCTATGCAACCTTAATCAACATTCCAGATGCACAATATGGAGGCTGGGCACGTGTCTGCCCATGGATAGCATCCCTGCTATCAGGCAAAGCCAGCATCTCACTGGTGTTTCCCCACAGGAGGTCACTTGCTGAGGGTCCTTCTCAATGTGGCCCTCACAATATGCACTTTGCAGAGCAGGGGACTGTGCCTCCCCAGTTACACATCTGGCTCCAGCAGAGCTTTGGCAGCTGCTCACCCACAGCAGAGCACATCCCTCCATGACAGGTTACTGAGCCAGCCCTAAATCATTGTCATTTTCAACAGAAACAGAGTTCTTCCATCAGACAGTCAGCAGACCACTCAGGGTTTACATTCTGCTGAGGAGGAAAATGTCTTCACACAAGCACATTCAAAGGTATTACACACACACACGTAGGAAAAATACATACACACGTACAGACACACATATAAATACATACATACCTACATACAGATAGATAGATAGATCTACATATATCAGTTTATGTTTGTCATATTAGAGCCCCCTGGCAAACAGCCTGAACTGGTGAGAACGGGGCCAGAACCAGCAAGGTCAAGGAACACCCTGTGATGTGAATTGAGGTTGGAGCACACAGCAATCCACCTTGCAAAGGCAGTAAACTGGAAAATGTTTAGGAGATGAAAACCCTACTAATCTTTTTCATGCAAGCACTTTCACAAGCCAACCTTCCCCTTGGAACTGGCTGACCCATCTTGTGAGCAGGAAGGGAATGACCCTTTTACTTCTTGATCAAAGTTTGCAGTGGGAAAGATTTTGATCAGTCACGGTGAAGTGCAACAGTGAAGAATGGCATAAAAAAAGAAAGCAGACTCCAGTTCCTCAGCAACAGGGAGAGGAGGCAGCTGCTAAAACTTTGCAAAAAGCTGCACAAAGTATTTGAAGACTGCCATGGAAATGTAGAAGGGTTTAAGCAGCTGACAAAGATTACAGAGCTGGTGCTTGATGGAGCTTGCCAGGCAAGATGAGACAAGAGGTGGGGTTAAGGTTAATCACCAGAAGGGTTAAAGGAAATTAAATGTATATGTGCAAGAAAGTGCTAGAAAGAGAGAGTAGGCCTAGGAATACGAGTGGGACGGCATTAATGATGACTCAAAAGTGGTGAAGAAGTTATTGAAATTTGGGCTGCCTACAGATCCAGGCATTTGTCTTGAACCAAAAGTCGTCATTAAATGCCAATAAAACTTCCAGCCACCGGGTTCTGAACCACCGAAGCTGATCTCTGCTGTGGTTGCCCAGAGCACACAGGAGAAGTCACCTCCTTGCCCTCCTGCAAAATGGGTCTGAGAGGAAAAATCACTGTAGTTACAGAAAGGTCAACCAAAACGAATGAGCTCATCAAGCCCAAGTATATTGCATCCTGGAACAAAGAGGGGAGCAGCTGAGCAGCAGTGGCTTTAACCAGTTTTATTTTTTGTACAAACCATGGGATAAATCCATGTAATTTCTTTGTAACGAGAAGGAAACCATGGATTTGTAAGCTGATTTGTAATCAGATGGTTTTGTTAGTTCACATATGTGTTGGATAACAGTGCCCTGCCAAATACCTTATCTGTGTCCAAGCGGACTTCAAGCTATCACTGTGAATTTATCTGTAGAATCAACTAAGACTTTAGCAGCAAATACGTACATTCTGGTGTCCCATAAGTTCTCTTAGAACAAAAACATCCTAATCCAAATTATTCAAGTATTATCTGCCCTTCTTAAAAGTGAATGCTGTGCGATGAAATTAAGTGATGCATGCCCAAAAGTGCATGAAAAGGAGAGCATGGGTAAAAAGGCAAAGGCAAAACATTTTAGGCATGAAAAACAATTTCACATGGATTACTTTTAAACCCTTTTTCCTATTAAAAGTAAAATCTGAACCACCATGTGGAACACTGGAACTGCAGATTACAGAGAGACATCTGGACCGTGTGGCCCTGACTTGCTGCACTGCAGCTGCTCAGAGGGGCTGAGGAAGATAAAAAGACAAGGAAATTTGGCCTTTTTTTGAAAATCTGATGAACAGGTTAATAAATTAGAATAATAATTAGAATAAGGATTTTCTCCTTCCCATATTATAATGCATCAGAGGTTGAATGACACTGGAAGCCAGCTCAACTGGGCACACTCAACCTCACCCTGAGGTTGAGTAATGGATCTGATGGCCACAGCCTAGTCTGGCTCAGCTGCCCGAAAAAGGGGCCCACCATACCTGGAATTACAGGTAGCTCAATCAGATCTCCTGCCTGCATAAAGCTAGCATGAAATGTGGTGCAGTAAAACAACACACTATACTGACTCTCTGACTGATGTCAGGAAATGACCCGGCCGGTGAATTGATGAAGGAAAATGTGTTCTTCACATGTGTTAATGTACCCAGGTGTTTCGGGTAACCTTTACAGTCCTTCATGCATTCATCACCAGCAGACAAAGAGGATGGTAAAGTGAAAATAATGCAAGAATCCAGCCTTCAGCCTCGATGGCCAAACACTTATTTGACTAGGACCTTAACATATTCTCGTGAAGAAGCTGTCATACCACTTAGGGAGCCATGCTCTGTAAGTAACCATGATATTTAAACCCCATGACCTTTTAAAAAGTGTAGGATCTGGCTTAAAGGGCAACCTTCCTCAAATAAATTACCCTGAAACCTCTTAGGTCAGATTTTTTTTAAAAAATCCATAACGGGCAGACATCACATTATTTTACTACAAGGAGATCAACCATTATATCTGGCAATTGATTTGCAAGCTACATTTATTTATGATGTGTTTGTACAGCCCCATGCACACCCTTATCTATTATCCAGATCTCAAGGAGTTACTTAGTGCAAATACATCAATGCAGTTTATCGATTAAATTATATAAATACTCTTGGAACTTGGACAAGTGAAAGTTTCCAGAGTCATTCTCAGGTCTCTCGTTTATGGGCTGGGAGCTGGCAAATTATAGTCTAAAGGAAGCCAAGGAGTCTGGTGAGATCAACATGGACCCTGCAGCTGGGGTCCTGTGGCTACCTGTGCTTTCCTGCCTGACACAAGGCCTTGCTTGCACTACTAGTGCTTGCTGCAGTCCAAGTGAGGGGACATGGGTGAATTGCTGCTTGTTTGACCAGGCTGCAGGATATCTCTACAACTGCCTGAAAAGAGGTCTTTCTCCCATGTAACAAGTGACAGGACAAGAGGAGGTGGCTTAAAGTTGCACCAGGGGACATTTAGATCGGATATTAGGAAAAATTTCTTCATGGAAAGGGTTGTCAAAAGTCCCCATAAAGCCACATCACTGTTTTCCTTCAGCCCCTTTCTTTAAAATTCCCCTTGTGTGCCTGATCAAGAAGACATTGCATTTATTCTGCCATCCTTACCAGAAAAGCTGTGGATGCTCCATCCCTGGAAGAGTTCAAGGCCAGGTTGGATGGGATTATGATCACCCTGGTCTAGTGGAAGGTGTCCTTGCTCATGGCAGGGGGTGGAACTAGATGATCTTTAAGGCCCATTACAAGACAAACCATTCCAGGATTCTATGACCTTTCTCCATTCACCTCCATCTGGCTGCTGTTTCTGGTCTTGTACCCTGGGAAGTGCTTTGTTCCTCCTCTGTGACCAGGCAGTCCAGCTGCCCACTGCAGTCCTGCCCTGACAGTGCCCAAAGACACACTGGCACTAAAGCAAGCAAATAAGTCATAAATGCACACAAATATCAGCTCTTGAGCATCTTAAGTTGAACACCCCAAATTAACTGACATTCTCGACTGAATCTTTCTGTGCTTCTGTTCCTTATCTATAAAGTGATAATGTTTCTCCCCTGCCTTACTAGGCTTCACAGAGACAAATTAATTAATAGTTTGCATGTGGAATAAACAAATACGAGGAGAGTAATGAGTGTCAGAGAAAAAAAAACAAACAAACAAGGGGAAAGAGTATTTCATCTTTACAGCAAGGCTGAACAGAAAGCAGTAAACAAGGGCTGGGGCCACACACTGGATGACGGGAAGAAAACAGATTTTTGAACTTCTGCCCACTGATTTGCATCAGACAGGCTGCTCCACCACAGAGGTAGAGTCCCCATGGAAAAAAACAGCATTTGATCATATAATGAGCCATCCCTGGAAGCCCAGGAAAGACACCGCATTTCAGGATAAGGCTTTTCCTGCTCCTCGCACGCTTGACTTTGGAGTTTGAACACTGTCATATAAACTTGTCTGTTAGCTTATATAATTTAACAGAAATTTAATAAAGTTTATGAAGCTTATGCGTACTATCGCAGTTGCATGAGGGACTGGGTCCTTTGAAAGTGCATTTGTTAAATGTGCAGTGGTTCAAATTATCCTGACAAATGCAAAACAAAGATCTTACATAATTCACTGCATCTGGCAAAGATAAAATTTTACATGTCATAACAACACGTATCAAAAGAATTATGTAAAACTCACCCATAATTTAAAATGTCACTGGAATTACACCATAATTAGGGCAAGGTCTTTGAAAGGCTCCTTGTGGAAGCTGAAGCCTCTGTGACAGAGACTCAGTGGAGTGCATATAGGTAAAATACAAGAGTAAGACATTGTACTTACATTGTGGTGGAACTGGACGTGCTGATGCCTCTGTGTCCAGCAGCTGGACGTGGCCTCCACACTCTGTGGAGATGCTCTTGCCCAACACCTGGCCATGCCCTATAGACTGTGGCTTCTTTGGTAGGCAGAGAGTTGTCAGGTTTGGCCATTTTCCACTGAAACTAGTTTAATGACAAGCTTTGGATGCCCACAGCTTCACAGGACATCATCGTTCTTCCAGCCTGTCTCCAATGCCAGGCCATTGTGACGGGTCACACTGGGGGTGGAGGAGAGACCGTGTGCTACAAAAACTGGTGGGACCTAGAAATGTCTTATCCTTCATTAACTTGTGTGTTCAGCAGAGTTTCCCAGGAATTGAAGAGAAGAAATGAAAAGCGGATGGCAGGGAACAACTTAGTGACATCTAACATCAAAGAGAGAAGAGATAAGAGTTATTATTTAAACCTGTCAAGTCTCCACTGTTCCCAAAGGGAGATAGCAGGCGTGACCTACTTGCAGAATCAAGAATTCACCAGGAAATGGGGTTTAGGATTCAGGAGACAGTCCACCCTCTAAATCCAAACTTCTGTTGTGAAAACCCAGCATTGGCTTATGACTAGGCTTTAAAAATGTTGCTTCACTATTTGAAACACTATTTGCTTCACTATTAAAAACTATTTGCTTCACTATTAAAAACACTCTTCTCTTGCCTTGGCTTCCGGCATCTCTCCCGTTGCACCCGGTCACTTCACGGCGTGTTGCAGATGATGCTGAGCTATGGCAAAAGGCTCTTGCCCAGGCAGGGGCTCTGGCCCCAGAACAGCAGCTCACACGCGGCTCAGTGCAGCTAATGCACCTCTGCCAAGAAACTGGAGGAAAAAAAATCTGCTCTCCAAAGCACAGCAAGCAGTGGAATGTTGTTGCAGACGCATTAAAAATGAGGCTGAGATGTGGAGTATTGGAAGGAAGGAGTCAGGGCTGGGACTGTGTGGGTGGGGGGTTGTTGGAGCTGCCAGGAGCTGCAGGGATGTGCCTGCCCCAAGCTCCCCCACAGCTTCCTGAACAGGACTTGGCAAGAAGACAGAAGAGACAGAAGCCTTCAACTTGCAGGTGCAAAAATCCAATTTAATATTGCAGGTGCAAAATTTAGAGTCGAAGAGTAAAATTTTTTGCTCTGCCCGTGTGGGTGGATTTCTGTCCTCCCCAGTGGGTCTCTCCTTCAACATCAAACCTGTGAAATGCAATGTCCCTGCAGGACCCCACTGCAGCCCTACAGTACTTAAAGGGAGCTTATACAAAAGAGGGAAAGCAACTTTATACCAGAGGCAGATAGTGATAGGACAAGAGGAAAAGGTACAAAAAAGGCATTGAAGAGATTGCTCAGGAGTGGTGCGTGGAGCAGAGAGGGAAGGATGTTTAACTGATCTGTCTGGCTGCACACATGTGGGCTCTAGTAACTAAAGAGACAGCAAATTTGGAGCTTTTTCCAAATTTTTTTTCAGCTGTTAGGTTAACAGTCTGAAAAAGTGGTTTGTACCCCAGTGTTGAGAAGGATAAAGAGGGACAAGGCGCCAAGGCTGTGTTTAAAGAACTGGAATCAAACAGCTGGTTTGTCTGAAAACATCAGCAACTGTAACATCAGGGCTCTGCTCTCAGGTGCAGATGTTAAAAACATCTGTGCATCTCAGGCTGCCCAGAAACCTGAGCAGGGAAAATTTCCAGATATTGCTCGGTTTCCCAAAGCTTGCCAAGACCAGGAGCCAAACACACCAGCCTAATGGCACCCCACTAAGCCTGATTTCTGGCTGCTGCCAGTCCTGCTGTGTTCACTGCTCTCCTGCAGTCTCATGACACTTCCTGGATCCCCCCTCCCTAAAAGTGTGGCACTGGATAAAAAGAAAGGATGCAAAACAGAAGCACCCAAGCAGCAGCTAAAATTCTAGTTCTCCAAACAGAGGAGAAAAACTGAATAAAACTGTAGTAAATGCATTACAAAACCAAGTAGATCCTAATTTTCTTATTTTTAAGCTTCTGACTTTTTAGTGTATTTGACTGACCTTGCTGTTAGGATTTATAAACTGAAGTATATTAGTGTCTTGATTTGTGCTAACAGATCATTGCGTTAGGCCATGGAAAAAAACATCCTCTAACCACAGGAATCATGGACATAAAAATTAAAAATAAACAACACCCAATACAGGCCCCACAGCTCACAGTGGGGCAGAACTGAGCTCCACTCCAAAAGATGCAAACAGAGAGATGTCAGGGTAAGAGGGCTTATTAGTGTTCCTGGGAATATTCATGGAAAAGGAGGAAGTTAGTAAGCCCAATGGAAATCGATAGGGATTTTCTCCAAGAGTTTCAGCGATGTTTGTATCTATGGGATTCCCTGTGGATTCGCCCTCCTGCAGGTTCTGCCAGCTGCTGCAGGGCTTGGAACCCCCCTCGCTCCAGGTAGCTCTGCCTCCTTCTTCCCTGGGGCACCAACTAAAAGCCTCTCCCATGCCTTTTCTACAGCCTCCGGAGACAACTTAGAGCCAGCAGTTACCGGCCCTGTCCTGGAGGCACCGGAGAAGGAAATTTTATGTATTTCACGCTGAAGTCTGTATCTCCTTTGTTCCCGTGCTTTAGCTCACGGCGCGATGCTGCGGTGGAGGACCCGGCTGGGTGAGTCAGCCGCTCTGAGCACCGGGGACACGGCGGTTTCCCCAGCAACGGGAGATGGGAGAAGACGAAGCAAAAAAAAAAAAAAAACAAACAAAAAAAAACACCTTTGGAAGTTCTTTTTCCCCGTAAACATATTTTCACTCCCGCTCTTCTTAGCAGCCTGAGTGCAAATCTGCACACAAACACCACACTCCTGGCCCGCGGGAGAAAGGCTTGATTTGCTTATCTCCTTGTTGCTTTGTTAAAGTTTTTTGTTATTTTTGAGGGTGAAATGAAAAGCAGGAATTGGCATGATCAAAACTGAGCAATCTAAGATCTCCACGTATGTCTTTTAAGCAGGGAAAGTAAGAGATTTTTCAATTATTTCTAAATCAAAGGGTAGCTATTAGCAATCCCTATCCACAATGCTACAAAGATTAATTTCATCACAGGTCCTGACTTTGGACTCTAGGAGAGTGGTGAGTTGTACAAAAAGCAGAAAGGAGAATCACCAGCTATCTAGTGAATTTTTGTATTTGTGGAACATCCCTCTCTAGCCTCAGGGGCTCAGCGACCTATCTCTGCCTACTCCAGAAAATTGGAAATGCTGGTGGAGATTGCCTTGTTTTCCTCCTTCTGCTCTTCTCTTCTGCCCCAGGAGGAAAACTGCATCTGAAACTGCTTTCTGTTTGCATTAGAATCGACATCCCTCGGTTATCCTCACTGCGTCTAAAAATAGCACAGGGAAATCCGCCTGAGATCAAAGCGATTCATTTACAAAGCACTTCGTGAGGACAGAGCTCCGCGATTCTCATTCCCGTCACATCCGCATTAGTTGGATGGCAGGAATAGCACCAGCGCTTTGAAAACGCAGGGATGGCTCCCTGCCTCTCCCCCGCCTCACCCCGCAGGCTCCGAGGAAAAACAAGTGGGAGGAAAATGATTAGGGTGGTGCTGGTGGGGATAAGGAGAAACGGGTTTTCTCTGCACATGTTGCAGATAACGCTCCCCTTTGTGCTGGGCTTCAGCAGCCCTGTGCAAGGTGGAATAGGAGTGAAAAGACCAAAAAGAAGAGGTACAGCCTCAGCACCCACACAAAGGAGGATCCTGACACCTGAAACATGCCAAAGGAGCCAAGATCATTGAGTGCATGAAATCAGAAATAAGGGGTGAACCTGCTCCTTCTCCAGCAGCCAGCCTGCCCTGAGAGGGGGTGCAGGACCCATGCATGCTGCAGGAGGATGCTGCAGAGCTTTTCTAGGAGATCTTCATGCAAACCCCCACTCTGAAGGCCTAATTATGGCTGCTGATTAATTGAGCAGCAGATAAGCAATGGAGTTGTGTTATTATGCATTCAGGATAGCTAAGCCTGTGCTTTTTAATATAAAAAATGAACACCTCAGGATGATTTGGCAATTTGCACAGTAGAACATGATACTGGGTTATGCCCCAAGAACATTTCTTCTTTTTCTTTCTTTTACACAAAAGTGTTTATTATTAATAAAGTTCTGCAGAAGAAAAGAATTACTTATAGTAGGTCAGTCACTTTTAGAGGCTCAGAAAGCAAAGGTGAAGTAGAACAGTTGCTGCTCCTTCTCACATTAAAAAGTAAAGGCATCATTTTTAGCCAGTTCCATGATTTCTGAACACTCAAGGGGCAGCATTACCTGAAGGTCTGGTCTGTAGTTCCCTCAAAGTGCATTTCATTGTTTTCATCCATGCAGATTCCAAGGAGCAGCTTCAGGCAGCTGTGGCTTAAGATACGAGGCACCGAAGCGTCACTGCCCTCCCTCCTGATGTGCTGCCTGGGCTCACAGGTGTGTGCAGCACCCCTTCCTCTGGTAAGCATCTCCATCTCTTCTTGGCTGATGGTAGGCAAGGCTCGTGCTTCTGTTACAGCATCTTGCCAAAATAGTCTCCACCAGCCAGATTTCAGGGAGCTGGACTGGACATGTATTAAGTAAAGACAGACAGTCTTTGCCATTAATGACTTATATGGGTCTATATTGATTTTTGACTGTCAAATACAATTATTGGGATAGTTCATCATAAAGCTGAAATAAAAATTACCCGAGTTTTTTTAGTTTTGCCAAAAACAAAGAATGTAGAATATCCTGAGCTGGAAGGGACCCACAAGGATCATCAAGCCCAACATCACTCAGATGGACAAAATATTCAATGAATTGTTTGCTTATCAAATATAGCTTTTTTTTTTTTTTTTGCTTCATGATTTACATCCTGGAATTCTACTGTCCATGAATACAACAATCAACCCTGGGGTCTGCTGAGTCCAACAAGCCACTGTGTGTGTCTCCAGCCTTCAGCTGGACTGCTCAGCAGAGGCAGTGATGCTCAGCTGGACAGCCTCAGCCCTCCAAGGATTTCAAGACAACACTTCTCAGACACATCCACTGATCCATGCGTCACCCCCACATCCCCATCCACATGTTCTACCCTGCCTAATGTCCCTGGGAACTGTGTTTTCAGTGTTTCCCTTTCACAAGGGGTGGAAAGACCATTATTCATGAGTGGTTTTGCAATATTCCTTCAAGTGACTGCAAATCACTGCTCCTTACCACATACTCAAAAACCCCAAAATCTTAAAAATAGGTATTTCAGCATAAAAAGAAATCATCACCGTCCCAGTTTTCTTTTTTTTTCAGATGCTTGAGGGGAACAATGTTTTGTTGAGGAAGCTGCTACTCACTGGAAGAATTGTAATGACAAGTCCATTGCAATGCCCAGCACCCCATGCAGTGTTGTCAGAGACATTAACCCAGAATATTATTTACATGCCAGAATATCATCATAGAGAAAGAAATTACAGCAGACTGATCAGGAAACAGGTCTGAGCTGCTGATTGCAAATACTAATCCTTCCCTGTGAAAAGCAAAGCTGTAGCCATAGGAAAGGGATTTGGGGAAAAAATTTCTGGATATAGAGGAAGGTCCTGAGCCAATCGAAGTGCTCTGGTACAGCTCAGCACTTCCAGCTCCTGGCAGCATGGAAACTCCTCAGCCTTCCTGGAGCTGCACAGACAGATTTGGCAGAAGAGACCTCTCTACCTGCAGTCCCATTTCTGCTTCAAAACACGAATGGGAGACTTTGCTGCCTGACCAGTGTCCCTGGGCCAGGCTCTGGTTTGGGGCTGATTGCAAGAATTCCATGTCACAGTCATTGACTTTTTTATGTGAGCTTTGTCAAGGGAAGTCTGGACAAGAAGGAGGGAGATCCTGTGCTTAAAGGATTCGGGCAGGCTGTATCACTGGTGAGAGAGGGCTTTGAGTGTCAGAGTTCAGGAAATAACCACAGGCATCCAGCTTCCACTGCCCCAAACTCACTCTCTCATTGCCTTTTACAGTTTGAAATATTTTTATATAGATTTATTGCCTACCTGTTTGGGATATCTGAGAGATCATACCTAAGGAAAACCCCTTAAGTAAGTATTTTCTCCTATATATAATTTTCATGGTAATGAGGCAGACAGTCCAACTAATTAAATAAAATGTGAAGTTTATTTTTAGACAGCCTAAGCTGTTGCTGGTTTGTAATTAAAACATCAATGAAGAACTGTGGGAAGGACTGGTGACTGAGTCACTGCTTAAAAGGGCTGAAGAACGTTTTGGCATTTTTTTCAGAGCTTTCTCTATTAGCACTGCAAATGCCACATACTTTCATAGCTTTGGCACTGAAATTGTGGCATGTCCCAGAGCAGACCTTAGGTGCGCTGGTTGCAAACTGCATTTCAATTGCAAAGAGTGTGTGCAAACAAGCTGTAATTGAGAATGTCAGAGACTCCCAGCTGACTTAAATAAACCATCATCTGACTGGGAACTCAGCACATCCCTCACCTGCCATAAAAACTGTCAGCATGGCACAGGATCCTGCACAAATCGCAATCACTAGGTCAGGCAAACACCAGGAACCCCCCAGCTCTTGGCTAGGTGTTGGGAGGAGCTGGGGGCACAGAAGGGATGGTCTGCACAGCTGTTGGCAAACTGGCTGGAGAGGCATTTGTGCCTGCTCATGTAGACGTGGTTATTACACATACCGAGTGATTCCTGATTTCTCTTGTCCTCCACAGGGATGGAGATGGGGGCACAGTAAATTTGCCATGTGACTGTAGATGGAAGCCTTACCTTTTATATCTGAGCTGATGTCATACAGTATGGAATATCCCTTTGGGTCAGCTGGTTGGGTCCCCTCCCAGGATCTTGCCCTCAACTAAGGAAGGGATGTTACAGTGCTGATGCTGTGCTCAGCAGCAGCCAAAACACCAGCGTGTTATCAACACCCTTCTAGCTACCAATGCAAAGCACAGCACTGTGAGGGCTCCTGTGGGGAAACGAACTCCAGCTCAGCCAGACCCAATACAGCTGCCTTTCACAAATAAAATGCTAAAGGTTTGGGTAAAATCAATGCTAATAAGAACAAAATTATATGAACATTTAACTGGAGCAAAGGGGTATTTTTGCCTTTGATTAAGTAATTACTTACTGCAACTCCCTTGCAGTATCAAATATTTCTCTCTGAAATTGTTCACAGACAATAGTGTGCCTTGAAATGCACAGACAAAAATCATTGTTCCCTCAACAAAGGAAAACCAATCCATAACACACCTTTGTGATTGCACTTTTGTTTGCTTTGGCATTTTTGTACCTAATCAGAACAGGATCATTCCTTTGCTAAATTGTGTCTGGGACAAAATAGCAAAACACAGCAAAGGAGGGAATCAATAGCAGGCTTGGGATTTAGGATTAGTCAGTATCCTAAACCTGAGAAAGCCCTTGATGACTGTTCTCTAGAGAGTATAGAATTAAATGCATCTTAACCATTCCTGAATCATCTAATCTGTATTAAAATAAAACAAAACAAAAATAGAACCTGAAGAAAACCAAACTTTGCAGCCTGAGCCTGCCAGCTGCAGTCTTGTTGACCGTACATGACCCTTAGTTGCTGGAGACAAATCATGGACCCACTGATGTCCACCCACAGGAAAGGGACAGAGATGTGTTCCTGCCTCACATTATTGCTGGTAGAGGAGCAGAGGAGTTCAGGTCTGTTCCTCTCAGGACTATGCCTTTCTTTTGCTTTCAAGAATTAATGTATCAGTAACTAAAGAAATTGGGTCATAGCCCTGGCAGCACCTCTGAGGTGCCAAAGAGTCTCTTCATGCTGGCATAGCTTTGAGCCAGCATTTAAACCAAGGTTGTACTGACCCTCCTCTGCCTGGGCACGAACCACTGACTTACAGACTGTCAGCAGACTGGTCACATTTCAGACCTGTCAGCAATACCCGATGGGAAATGACTGCCCCACCATGCATTGTAAAAGCAGCTCCCTTCAATATTAAATGAAGATCAGCCAGGCACACCATATTAAAAGCTCGTTTCCTCCAAACCTGCTGTAAGTGCCAGAGCTACAGTGCCACTCATCTTTCCAGTTGGAATAGGCACATCCAGAATCCAAGGGGACAACCTGAACATGCCACAGCCACAGCAGGGTCTTGCCATGGCACTGCACCCCTTAATGTGCTGCTTGCAGCCAATCAGTTCCTTGCACCATCTTATGTGACTTTTTGGAATGGGAGAGGGAAATTGCCTATGGAAAATTGAGATCTACTGCAAAGTCCTGGGCCACTAACATCTGTTCCAAGCTGTGTCACAAGCCTAAAACTTCACTTGTGCACAGGGAGAAAGGGTTGCAAAGATCTGTGTCCAGAAGCATCACAGTAGGGAACCCACATGGAAAAGTCTGGGATGTTGCACAGTTGCTCCTTCCCCCTGTGCAGCCAGCACAAGAAGAGCGGACTCAGCTGCTGCCACCTCTCCTCCCACTGGGGCATTCCCTCTGCTGGCTCCAGCTGCTCCCAGCCACCCTCCACACAAGCAAAGGGATGTGACAAGACACACTGCACCCTGTGTATGATCCCCAGGAGCCTGGCAGCCCCTCCAGGGCTTAGGAGCAGGATTTTAAGTCCTGTTTCTTACAGCCATTTAATGTGCAGCACAGATTCAAGCTTCTATGCACCCCTTGTCCTTCCTCTCTGTCCGCCCACACACTCCCACCACAGACCAATTACACGCTCCTGCTCACACCTGTGTTTTGCAGAGCTCCCTGCAAAAGCAGCAGGTTTTATCAGGGCTGTTTGCTGTCACTAGCATTATATAGCAAGAGGATAAACACCACATGTAGAACTTCTGTGGGTAAACCGCAGAACAAGATTATCGGTATTATCTTCACGTAATTGTGATTCCCGAATGTACCAATCTCCAGTTTAAAAATAAACCGCAGGATCAAAATAGATGTTGGCAACAAGTTTTTGGGCTAAAAATTGGTATTTTGAAATTGTGTGCGTGGGGGGTGGGGGAGGAAAGCTGTGAAAATTTTATTTTCCTTTACTAAGAAAAGAACTGAAATTAGAGGAGATGTAGCTGGAGCACCGGTGGGCTGTACAGCACAATGATCAGCACATTAACACACCAGCGGTGAATGGCTGTGCCTGCACCAGCAGGGCATTCTCCTTTCCGTCCTTTCCAGGAAGGATTGTGATAAAATGAAGTGGGTGAAAAGACCCCCACTGACACCAAAAGGTTGGTTGCCTGGTCCTAAGAGCAGTCAGACCTCAATTATGAACACCAATACATCAAATTAAAAAAAAAAAAATGTATACAATATAATACACGTTGTTTTAATCCAGAAAGGATCTTCATTAACTCTCAACACAAAATGTGTGCAGTTTGTATGTCTAGCTTTAACCTAAGTAGAATCCTTATTAACTATTTCTATCCCTGATCACTCAGCAATCCTTAATGGAGCTGTTGGGCTGGCAGCCAAGTGAAAATTCACACTCATAAGTGCTCTGTCCCACTTAAAATTGCCTGGTGGCAATGCCAGCAAGCCTCTGTAGGTGACAAAGCCACGTGTCCAATTATAACTCCGCAACGATCACGGTGAGGAGCAGACAGATGGCTATCATATGCTTAAAGTATCATCTCTCCACTAAAACACCATTTGTTTGCCCTGTCAAATTAAATATTTTCCTGTTTGATTTTTTTGTGTGAAAGAGCGAATCAGGAAAACCTGCCGGTGCTGCAGCAACGCTCTGCGGGGCCTTGGCAGGGTCCCCACTGCCGCAGCCGGGGCGGCTCGCGGGGGTCCCACTGCCCAGATGCTGATTAGCAGCATCTGGCCTTTTGGCAACACATTTGGGCACCCGGCTGGCAGCTGTGAATTTGCCCGAGGGGAGATCTGGGCCCTGAATGTGATAGTGGGATTGTCCTGACCTCCTGCCTGACACATCCGTTTGACAGAGCAGCCTGCGCGAGGGGTATTATTTCCTTTCCAGTGTCAGGGCTCACGCAGTTTCAGTCTGCCACCTCCACAAAGGGGGCTTAAAATAAAACCACAGTAGATATTCCTTTATGATTAGAGCTCAGATTGTGAGTCCAGATTGAAGCAGGCTTGCCTGGGAATTCAGAACAGCTCTTCCTTCCTCTCTATCACTTGACAGTAAAAAACTCATAATTAGAGATTGAGGTGGAAAAAAAGTTCAATATCTGAACTATTTCAGTGGAGTTCAAACTCAACTGGAATAAGTAGCTGTGGCCAAACCCTGCCCAAGAAGCAGATTGTTTAACTAGGATTCCTAAATCCACTGCCCTAACAACTATCTATTCTCAGTGGATAAAGCAGTTACAGCGCCAAGCACCGTGCGCATGTGGCTACCCAGAAATTTCAGGCTGCGGGAATAAAAGACTGAGGTCTGTGTAGCTCCAGGAGAAACTGGAGGAGGCAAAGCTCATCCCTCCCAGCTAGATCCAATGGAAGCAGCTGAATTGCTCAACCAATCTGTGTCCTGAAATATTGCAAAGATGGTACTCCCCATCCTCTGTTTTAAACACACACACAAAATATTGCAACTATAATGAGCCACATAAGAAAATATGATGTCAGAAAAAGTATATGTCCTCTCCCTCCTTTGTCAGTACATGACTATAAGAAGTTATGCCTACAAAGTTGATTGAATAAATGAACATGTATTGGAATGTTTTTTAGAAGTGCCTAGTTAGAGGAAATTCTTTACAAAAACTACTTAATCATTTTTCCTTTCACACATCTGTTAAATTGGCAATGTAGTCCAAACTGAAATCACTTTGCTGCAGTTCAGAGTTACTCGGTTTTAATGAGTTTCTGAAGGAATACGGACGGATTTTGCTGCCAACCACCATTCAGCCTAATACCGCAATGGAAACATCAAACTGAGGGGCTCAGCATGTCCCTGCTGTCAGACTGCTATGTGATAAAGCTGGCACTTACAAAAGGGAACAAGAGGCACCAAGGATAGACAAGGGAAGGAAATCCAGCACCGAGATCCAGACCTACTTTCTCAGCTGAGTTGAATGAATAATTTTTTGCTTATTTGAGAACATGAACATGCAGTTATATGCTCTGTTCAGGATTAAAAAAAAATAACATGCTTTGTTCAGACTAGAATAAAAGCCAAAGCCAGAGATCCTTTACAACCTGTATTATTCTACAGTCCCAAGGAACTAAAGAATTAAATTGTAAGTAACTACAGGAAAGTTTACAGGAAAGAAGAAAAAGACTCTCTGGACTGCAACTTGATAGGACAAAATACCCAGCTTTTAACAGCCCTGTGCTCAGACAGTGGGTGGTTGCCCCAGTAACACTATACCATGAAAGACATTGTGGGCACAATAGCAATGCCCCTCTCTGTGAGAAATAAAATGGCTTAAAACTATTTTGGGGGCCTTCAAAAGCCACAGGATAGATTTCTCCTCATCCACTAGAAAGACAAGATATGGCAGCAAAAGCTCTGCGACACAGACAGGGATCCCAGTGTCTGGTCTGCAACTGAAGGCACACAGTAGGCAGGGCTGCAAGGCATTGGCAGCCTCATAAAATCACAAGGTGGTCTCCTCCTCTCCATGTCCTCACATATTAATTGTTTCTTTATAATCAGCAAAACAGTTAATGAGTGTTAAAAAAAGACCTAGAGCAGCTAAGTATGGGATATGAAAATTCCTATCAGTGTAACCCCACTTGAAAAAGAACTCACCCTTTTGAGGATGAGATGCAGAGACAATACCAAAATCTAACCAAGAGAAATACTCTTTTCCTGTTAAATCCAATGCCCTACCCCTCACTCCTTTGCCATCTCTGAAAAAAAACTGCTAAATCAGTGGTAAATTTTTAATTCAAAATCAGGGTTCCCCTTAGTCATTAATATTTGTGCATTCAAATCCCCACTTTAATGGAGACTTGCTATTTCCCTCTTTCAAAGGCTCCCATTTAAGCACAAGCTTATCTCTAAAAAAATGGGAAGAGAAATCAACAGAATGCAGTAATTATGAGAGAATTTCAGGTTTACATTTCAAATCTCTAGGACAAAATGGAAGAATAAAGACAAAATTAACTGAGTGATTTCCCAAGCTCAACAGTCATTAGATAATTATATCTACTAGAGAGAGTTATCCACTGATTTCTGCACAACATCAAGAAACTGGAAAGTCATTGGAGAGAAGAGACTTGAGATAATCAGCTAAAAGTCTTTAGCTGGATTTTGGAAGTTCAGAGGAGAAAATATGCTGATTTTTTTGAGTCTTCAGATGAATTTCAGAGAGTCCTCTGCTACCAGTGATAGCTGCAAAACATAGGCAGAAAACAAACACGTAAAGGACATGTAGAGGACACAGAGAGATGCTACATTTCTTTGGAAATGGCTGCAAAGCAGAGCTGCCTCATCTCGGGCTTTGAACACAAAGCTCCCGTGATGCCTCCCCACTACCTTCCCCTCCAATGCCTGCATCACACAGGCTGGCTGCACGTGCCAGCCTGGGGAGCACACGCGAAAGCAACAGGGATATGCTCTCTGGTCCCTCAGGAAAGAACATTCTCCAGGTGCAGAGATGCACTGAGGAGCCATGAACCTCAGGAAATAATGCCTTGAACTGGAAGGAGCATTTTTCAGGTATGGTCCCGTCTCAAGACCTGAGACCCAGCCCTCCCCAAGCCCAATATTGTGCACACCCTGGTGTCAAGAATCTCACCTTTTCAGCCATGAGAACAACGCAGCCTTGACTGCAGAGCACGTTTGGCATCTCCACATATAATGTTTGCCCTTTATGCAGAGGAGACCTTGTTAAGGCTGCATGAAAAGCACTTCTATGGAAGAGGACAATGACACCAGCACAGCTCAGCCTTACAAAACACACTTGCAAGAGATGAATGAGATCCTCAAGCCCTGTGATAAACCTCATTAATTCTGGTCACTTGGTCGAATGCATTTAAAGAGTAGTATTTGGTTAAAAAGGAACACCAGATTTGGTCAGCTGCTGTCCATGGGGGAGGCAAATGCAAAATTTACTGCTGCTTAAGTCGCTTTTCATTAGGGATCTCAATTAGCTGATTTGTGAGAACAGTTACAGTACAACTACTGAAATCAATAAGCACATTTCAGAGCAGACAGATAGATTGTATTTTCTTGCTTAGCTTCCACTTACAGAGGCCAAATAAGGCTATCACTGGAAAATTTTATAAAGCCTCAAAGCATCATAGTTAGAATCTAGTTAGAAGCTAAAATTCTTCCCTTCATTTAGCCTCTTGCCTTGCCACGGCAAGACTGTGGTACATTTCTCAGCATCGAATGAAAGGGTTACCATCGAATGAAATAGGTTTAAGAGATTCTGATTAAACCCATTCATCTCAGATGAGATGGAATAGCATTAAAGTCAAATCCTAGGAACAATATAGCTACAGAAGGTAATGCATATCAGGTAAAAATTAAGATCCGTATGCAGCAACCTGAAAAGTTTAGGGACATACCTGGCAAGTGCCCACTTCTGTAGGGTTCAATTCATTACAGCAAGGAGAAGAAAAGCAAGGAAATAAGTATACCAAACAGGACCTTCCTCAAACCATGAGGAATATACCATAATTCAGGGATAAATCTCATGTTTTTCATGACTGCAATTTTTCCCTGGCAAAGAGAGGTTCTGGGACTTCTGGCTGACTGTGGCATGGAGGTTAAACTACATCTTGGTAACCTGAATGTGCAGTGCTAAAACAGTGGAAGAAGCCACCTACTACAGGGGAAAGATGTGCACAACTTGGGTTTTACTTCTGTTAGGTAATATTCACAGTGAATTATGTTAATACATTCAGAAAGTCTAGCAAGGAGTGGGTCATTACTAGTCAGTCCCTGTATCAATACAGAGTATCAGCATGACTTGCTTTTAATTCTCTATTTACATGTGAAGTAATATACATGTAAATATAATTCCTTACATTTGGAATAACAACTCTAGACATCCAGTTTGGGTGGGGATACTTGCAGGTGGCAGCTCTGAAGTCATTGCAACACTGCTTCAGGCAGAGCCTTTTTCAGCCCGAGTGTATTACTGTAAATGGCACTTTTCCTAGAACAGCTGCCTTGGCTTCTGTGTTGTCAAAAAATGTTGAAGGTGGGATAGGAACAGGTTTTCAAAGCATAAAGATCATTCTAGCTATAAATGTTCAGCAACCACGAGATGAATTCATGAATGAAAGGTCATTTCTCTATCCAGGGCTGTATTTCCAGGAAACTACCACTTAGCATGGTGTGCATTTAGGCACTCAGCCTTGGGCAAACTCCTACCTCCAGGTTTGCTAACCCATGGTACCATTCATGGGCTTCCCTGGAGAGCAGATTTACATGACCTGAACTTTAAAGAGTGATGCTGAAACTGTCCCCTGAAGAATATGGGATTGTGGTATGGGCTGGAAATGACACAGGAGGAGAAAAACCTGTGTGTAGTCACTGAATAATGGATGGTTAAAAGACAGCAGTGTAATTTGAGCACATCAAACACAGTCATCTAACTATTCCTCCACAAACTGGGTGGCAAAGCTTCCCCTGAAAGGCTTTGCAGCCCTTCAACCCCCCTCTGCCAGGCTCTGACTGTTGTTTTGCTGAGCCCTGCAGCAACGTGTAGGTGCATGATGCAGCTTTATCATCATTTGTGTCAGACCCAAAGTTAACTGTACTCAGAGAATAGCTTTGCATGGCTTTTATGAGGCCTCCTGGGTCACACCTCAAGGATCTGGAGGACCAGTGCAGTCCACCCTGCCCCCTTCCAGGTGACAAAAGTCTGAAGCCACTCAAAGCTGTGTTCACTGATGCCAAGCAAACCACAGAGGCACACCGGCCAGAAGTTCATCACAGGGTGACCTCCGTTCACATCTTCTGCCTGCCTCAGCATGAGAAGTCAAGCATGGATTAGAACCAGCCTAACTGCTAAAGGGGAGTGAATAATTCACCGGCTCAACTCTGACCAGCCGAGCGAGCCCGAATCCACCTTCATGCAAGACACCAAAGAGAACCCAGCCACAGCATTTATGTAAAAGTGCCATAAGTAACTGAAGTTTTCCTCAATTTTGTTATTAATAAGGGGGAAAAAGCCCACAGAGCACTCATCTGCTACGATGATAAAATCTGGAAACTATGAGGTCAATTAAAAAAATGTAAATTCAGGAGCTTCTGAGCTTCTGGTGAGAATCTTAGCCTGGCAAATACAGACAGCTTCCAAGCTCAGAATTTCCTTCAAAAGGAATACTTTAGTAAGGCTGAGATCTTCAATTAGGCTGAAAATTTAGGAAGACAAGAACTGCTTGGAAGCAGTCCAGTCTGCAGAGGAACCACACAGTGAGCACAGGAGAGGAAGGGGCTTCTCAGCCCATGAAAGGGGACAGATCACACCACAGCCACAGCATTTGCTCCTGGCATCCTCCACACAGTATTTTTACATGGCTTCATCACTGCAGCATCTCAGCATGCCGAGTGGTTTTCAGTGAGAAACACCACCACACACACTCTCCTCCTGCCCCTGGCTCGGGGAAGGGGGTTTTGGGTGGGTTTTTTAGTGTGTGCTGACCTGTTCTTCATCCTTGTTGCTGCTGTGCTTGGGGGGCAGAGGGCAGGGGCTGAGGCATAACAGGCATGGAGAGAAGAGACAACTTCATTGCAGGAAAGTGAAGTCAGAAATATCAGGTTTGTATTTAGCTCTGAAACCCTCAAGGCATCCAAAGAAGGTTTTAATTCTTGATTAATTTCCTGAGGATACTAAATTTAAGCAGTTGCTGTAGCCCTTCATGAATCAAGATCCCCATTATTGGCAATAGGAATGACCCAATACAGACACCCAAAGTTAGAGGAGTTTCAAGTTAAATCAGCACTTGAAGCTTAAACTTTTTTTCTTGCAATGAAAGCAGCAAAAACATTTTCTGTGAGATGACTACACACTTACATTACATAAAAACTCAAGTGCCTTTCCTGCCTTGGTCTCTGACTGCCCTCCTGCATCACCAGTGAAAAAAAAAAAAATTGCAAAGGAGTGCACCAAGAAAAGCACAAGAGAAAGTAGAACAGGCATTAAACAAGAGATTCACTTTGCTGGCACTGTTTTAGCAGAAAGATATACCCTACAGACAAAAAGCCATGTCCTATTTGCAGAACACAGCTAAAAGGTGTTTATTTTCCTTTGTTCTGTTCTTCATCTACCCCTGAGGCAATCAATACATGTTCTGAAAAACAATTTTATTCATTGCCCAAATAGCTTTGTATGAGCATATACTCATGGTACTCCATTTTCCTGCAAAATACAAATTTGCTGAACCAAATTTTGATCTATTTTTACCTAATCAGTCAGGCATGTGTGTAATACTGGGAGAGCTACATCCATCTCTTTTTATAAACGGCAAGGCAGGCTCTTTCCCAATCTGAGACTGAGCAGACATATTTTAAAATAAAGCCTGCAAGACCCTATTTTTATTCCCCATGATTTCTCACAGGACATCTTAGTGCCCAAAGTGGCTTTCAAATATGGGATAGGATTTTCCCAGCTACCACTCTTTTTACTATTAAAGGAACTACTGGTAGAGTCCCACTCTGCACAGGTCTTGAAGGCAGATGGATTTGCTGGCATGGTACATCTGTACCTGAAGTCATCCTGTTCCTGCTGTTGCTGATTGCTTGTGAGACTTGTGGAACAAAGCTGCAGGAAAGAGGCCTTCACTGACTCTAACAGCGAGCAATAATAACCTTAACAACTCCATGACTACTTTTTTCTGACTTTGACATTACACTGTGGTCACGTCTGCAGCTGCCCACAAGGAGAGGTCTCAGGGCCCACCAAGGACCTCTGATGACTCAATTTAGGAGCTCCTGCCCAAGTTCTAGCTCGTGATGTTCCAATTCTCCATGGAACTGCTGCCCACAGAGAGGTCAAATGCTGTTGGGGAAAGGGACACCCCAGTGCTGCCATCAGACAGACCTTGATGAACACGCTGTTTGCTGAAATGACTCTTTTTACCTCCTTCAAGCATCTAGTCTAGCCTAGAGCCCACCAGAGGTGGTGGCCAGTAAGAATGCTGGTCTCTTAGCACTGTGGGCAGCACAGTCCTAAGGCTTCAGGCCAGTCAGTGCAGTGGAACAGGGACAGGTAGAAAACAATTGCTGTTTGAATTGCACTGACCAGCCCCTAGAACTATGACTGTAACCATGCTCTGCATAGAGCAGTGCACAGTTATACAGCATGGAGTGATCAGCTTTAATCCGTAAGTTAAAGCATGAGAGTACCAGCCAGAGTAATGGTTTTCTAAGTGGGAACTGAAAAAAAAATGCTAGTTTCTTAATACATGCCAAGAGAGGGGTGAAAAAAGAAGGCATTTCAATCATTATATAGACACATCCATTTCTTCTTACTCAGACAAGACTCTTCTAGTTTTGTTCTAGACCTAATTAGATTTTAAATGAGATTCCAGCACCTATAATAGCTTATTCTGATTGTTCTTTTTATATCATGCAGGTACTGAATATTCATTGTGTTCATATGATTAAGCATCAAATCAATAGGTATGACTAGTGGACCTGTTAGAATTTATGCTTTGCTTTATAAATACAAAGAAGCCCTATCTGATGTAGACCTCAGCCTCCCTCTTTGAAGAGTTGCTGTGACTGACATGGCTGGTAATCACAAAGAAAATGGGGGAGAATGAGTAATTTAATGAAATTGCTGCATTTATGATTAAAGTAACCAAAAGGGACTGCTACAATATGGGATGAGCTTCCAAGGCTTTATTGTGGGAAAAGAACAATGTGACTCAAAAAAAATGCAAAGGGTCACTGCTCCCAAAGCAGCATATTCTGGAAAGGACCACAGCTGTTCCCCTGATACACCTCCAAGTGAGCAGTGCTTATGAAAAACAAGTCTACAGAGAAAGGAGAAAAAGAGTATTTTTCCAGGTGCAAATCACACATCCTCACCTATGAAAGGCAAAGAAAAATTTCACTATGTCTTCTTAGGGAGAAGAGTCTGCCAATTCAGCAAGGGGAAAGAAGGGAACCTGTGGTGGTATTTCTATCCAAGCTCACTGCAAAAATAAATATTTTTCATTTCTGTGGCTCTCATAACAGTCACTGGCTCTCACAGAAGACCTTTTCCATCAGAAGCACAAGCAACCCCCTGTGAGTCAGTGCCACTCACTGGTCCTTGCCTGACCTGCAGGTCTCTACCACTGATACCACTTCATCTGTCCATGACCAAAATCACAGCACTAAAAGAGGGAACACTCCAGACCCAAAACATTTCTAACCAAAATATTTCTAACCTTACACCATGATGAAACAGTTTCCTGAAGCCATGAGATGCACTGGTGGCAGCTCACCTTCTGGGAGTAGCCGGTGCGTGTGTGTCCATCACTCCTAATGGAGCAACGGCTCCTCAGCATGTTGGTTTTACTGTCAGGGACTTCATTCCCTACTTCAGTAACTTGAAAGGCAGAATTTCCAACCATGCCAAATGATTTGGACATGAAAAGAAGGTCATAGTGTACCAACGCCCTTGAGGAGGCAGGAGGCAAGCCATGCATAGACAGTGTTTGTGCACAGTGAAGGAGGCACCAGCCAGTCCTGGTGCTGCATGGCCTGCAGGCAGCAGGACACCAATGTGGCACCAACGTGGTCCTTAAAAACTCTTCAGTCTCCTTTCTACGTGGCCCGCAAGTGACCTGCAGCTCCTGTGTTATTACCAGCCCCCTCCTTCACAGATGAACCAGATCCTCCATGGTTGGGAAACACTGCCTGAGCTAGTAAGGCTGTCTTGCAGCACAGTTAATTAGCTCGGGTTTAGCACCACTGGCTGCGTGGCCTCCAGCTTCCAATCCAGTCATTTGAATTACACTTTAGATGTGCATTTGCAGTTTAGAAACAAAGTGTCGATAATGATAATTAATACACTGGAATTACTGCTCTTGTTTAGTCAGGATCTGTCAGCTGAAGGGCTGCGCCAAATCAACAACAGCAGATTTTCTGTTAACCCTGGAGAAGGTACATGGGGCAAGAAGGAAATACAACTGTTATATCCATAGTTAACATGACATGATGTAGTCTCCCTGGACTGCTTTTTAATACACATTTTTCCTTGTCCACAAACTATGGCTACAACTTCTGTCATCTCTACTCCCACCATGGCATCAGTAGTGAGAGAACTTTACTTTTTTCACCCATTTGGGGTCCTAGATTTCTCCTGGCAATTTTTTCATGCCTGTATTCCTTTGACTAAAACATCATAAATTTTAATTTCAAATACACTTGGAAGCTTTAGCTTCTACTTGAAGTAGTCAAAAATGTTTTCATTTCTTTTTCACTGTGGAACAGAGAGAAAGTGCCCTCCAAGACTTTTGAGAAGGAAATTGTCTCATGTTTGCACAATACCCCGAAGAACCTGGACCCGATCTACAAATCAGATCATTACAGCATGACTCACTGCACAGGAGTAAATGCAATTTAAGGTGGCTTGATTGCGAAAATCAAATTAACATAAGCACTCAGGGTTTTTATTGAATGCCAAAGGACATTCAGGCATCAAGGGAAACACAGTACAGGGAATCTTGTCAAGCACACACTTTAAATCACCTGCAGAAAGTTAACCAAAGTATTACTGCAAATCTGTGCAGAGGATTTATGCAGCTGAAAATGAGACAGGTACCCCAAAGGAAAAGTTCTGTAATACTTTTCATTACTGCACAAACACTGATTGCCACTAAATGTAATACTAAATGCTGTGAGTCAACACTCCCCAGAGCCCCTTATGTCTTGCACTGCTTGGTAGGCACAACCTGTGATGTATCTAGTTCTTGGGCTTCCAATCCTTCTTTCTCCAAGACGAGCAGAGGAATGCATTGTCCCTGATTCCAGCCATTTCTCCTGTTCTAAAGTCAAGATGATGCTATAAATCCGTTTCTTTCTCAGGAAGCTGTCACACATGAGAGTGACATTCTGAGCAAGCTGCAAGACCCGCTAGACACAGCCATGAACCCGTCTCACCCCGTGATCCTGGGAGTATCATGCACAGAATTAAACAGCTTTCTTTAAAATCAGGCACAGAACTTAACAGCAAGCTACCAGTGAGTCATCCACACCTATAGTGGAGCTTATTAACTAAGCTTATGTGGCTGCCTGCCTTATTGAAAACCACTAAGGCATCTATACATGCTATAAAACTCTCCTTCAAGCACCACAGCCAAGCCTCCTGGTAACATTTCTTCATGTCCAGGCAGGGTGGACTGTGTGCTGGGAGTGCAGCTGGTTGGCAGCACATTCCCCTGCAGTTCACCCACACACACAGCGTATCATGAAGCCCAGACACATAAAACTCTGCCTTGATATTTGTTCATCTCTCCCCTTTCCACAGCCCTTAAGAGCCACCGTGGAACTAATAAGATGAAAAGGGGGTGAGGGAGAAAGGATTTCTCCACAAGAATAAAGGACCAAAATAAGGTTCTGTTATATTCTGTGATTCTGTGAACTGAAGGATGAAGAGGCATAAATATTTGAAACACAAAATTCCCAGGTCTCCTGTAGGGAAACACCTCTTCCAAAGGGCCGAACCAGGACAGCTCGAAAAACAGGGCCGATCATGCAGGATCCCAAACACCCCATTAAAGCAAGGATTCCCAAATATACTTTGCTGCTACACTGCTGCTACCTGCGGTAACAACAGCCTTGCACATGCTCTGGATGACAAGGCATCAGGCCTCTGCAGCAGCCTCCTCCCCCACTTCACCAGGGCAGGCGGATCACTGCCTGAAGAAACAGCCCTCATTTGAGCAGGAACATCAGCAGTGTCACTGACAGCAGGACTCGGACACATGCTCATCTCCCATCACACCAGGACCTGGCCGGGACTCAGTTTTCCCCAGGGGTGAGAAAAGTGAAAGGAAAATGTGCTCCTCCTTAATGCCTGGCAGCTTGTGGGCTTGGTGACTCCCTGGGTGCGACTCTCTGTAATTACAGTGTAGTAACATATGACACCCCGAACTCCAGGTCCTAATTATTACAAAACTATGATATTACTGCTCTTTGCAAAAGCTGAAGGAAATATTCTTGTCCTGGAAAAAGCTTAGGGGATCAGTGTGCCTCCTGCCCCAAGTCCAGATTAACATGCCTGGAAATTGCCACTCTCTTTCATGTCGCAGCCCCCATTCCTAGAACTTTTTTCCTTTGATTTTTCCATGGATCCCATGTGGATTTTCACGGCACATTCAGTCCTGCCGTCTCCTCTGTCAGCCCAAACCCATCTCTGGACTGTTCCTCAAACACACTGCCATTTCCAAATGGAGTTTTGATTAACGTGGGACAGAGCAACCCTGGCCATCTGCTGCTGTCAGAAGAGGGATGAGGCACCTCATCACAAGTGATCAATTCTTGGTGCCCCCTAAGGAAAGGCAAGAGGTCAAACCACACAGTCCATACTTAGACTTGCCCTGCAGGTTTCACCCCCTCCATCTGCACACTCTTCACAATTTCAGTATTTCTGCAAGATGTCTAGTTAAACCAATTAGTGCAGAATGTGTGGTCTGCTCTCTTTTATATGTTCCAATACAATAGAAAAGCTTTGCTTTTATTGATGAACCTGACACCCCAGGCAGAACAGTAATTATGTTAAAAATCCTGTTGCAACTCCCACTGATGCATCTATTTCTGGAAAATGCTTGGCCTTGTTGCTTAATTCCCTGTCTCCAGATAACTTAGAGTGTGAAATTGTAACTACATAAAGTACCTTTAACTAGTGATTTACACTGTGCCTCTCTTAGAAGCTGAAAATCAGTGCAATTTCATTTTCTCCTCAGTTTGTATCAGTGGAGAATCTGGCCTCTTAATACTACGTTAAATTATGCTCTCATCAGCTATTAACTTTCATGCCATATTCAAGTTACTTCTGCTGTTAAACACCTTGCAGATGCTGATACAACTAGAATCCCATGAGTCACCTCTTCTGCAAGGAATGAAAATTAAAAATCAGCCAGAGAGATATCATGGAAAGAGAAGGTGAGGGGTGCAGAAGGACAGAAAGAGAGGTGACAACATTGTTGGGACCCTATACTACACAAAAAAAGAAAATAGCATTGCCAGCTACCTTAAGAAGCATTAAGCAAGACAGACTGAGGTGGGATTAGATAGTGTTAATTTTCCTTCAGACTTCTATGGTCCCAGAGTGAATTCAACGTGGTCTGGTTATCACTTGGAGCAATGAGACTATTCAATACACCGAGCCTAGTGGTGAAAGGAGCAGATTATGCACTTGCACGTTTGTGGGTGAAAGAATTTCCTTTTAAACGTGGCAGGGTTTTCTAATTACACTTCCCGAGCGTGTCGTCTATATGTTTGGGGAAATGAGCACTTAAGGAAGGAGTTTTTATTCCCAGAAAAGGCTGAATTTGTTTCCAGCAACCCTGATAATTGCCAGGGTAAAGTTTAATGACATTAGGTCTTGCACAGGGAACACCTTCCTGTCTTTTGCCATGTGCTAATTATAAATGTGATGTCTCACGTGATGTTTGCCTCTGTTGTTCTATTTCACAGAGTATTTTCCTGAAAAGCTGCCTCATGCTCCCAGCTCTGCTGTTGATCACAGGGCCCTCACTTACGTTTAGTCCATGCTGGTCTTGGGACAAGCAGCTCCACTTCCAGGGGTTTTCCACTCTCAATCTAAGCTGGAGCCCATGCTGTGGGCACAGTGTTAGTGTGCAACCTATTACACACTGCCCATCTAACCTCTCCCAACAGAGATCCCATGCTAAAAACAAAGAAACAGTAGCGTAGCCGGAGCAAGTAGGAATTTCAGTACAAGCAGGGAATCATTGCCAGGATCTCCAAAAATAGCCCAAGAGCCCGCTTGACCTCTCTGCAGGTGCTGCTATGCCATCACCCATGTCCTAGCACGGCATCCAGGACCCAAGATGACCTTTCTGCAAAGGCCAGTGTGCAGGAGCAAGCTCCAGTCTCACCAGCATGCCAGTATGGCCAGGGTGCAGTAACCAGGCTTTGGGTTCAGCGAAGTTACTCAGGCTCCCTTGAAAGTCAGTGGGGATAAATGTGTGGGCTGAATGGCCCTCCTGAATTCCTGATTTCTTCCTGCAGAGTATTAAGGAAACTTACATTTTAGCTAATGCTGGACAAGAGGAATCCCAGCCCACTTTTCAAATGCATCCCTGCTGGAAAAGAGTGACTTTTGAACTCAGGTTTGCTCTTGACCTGCATGTGAGTGTGAAGAGTGTGGTGGCAGAAGGCGCATTGACTGAAGAGAGTGACAGCTCCCAAACCACTCCTTTATCCTCTGTGACCTTTGTTTCCTGGAAATCTTCTTTTGGGGCTGAGAACAGCCTTGCTGCTGAGCCATGCCCAGAAATAGGGCACTTATCTCAGCAGGGCTGCTCTCACCTTCTTCTGGAGGTTAGCCACGTGGCCAGCACAGCCTCTCCCTTTTGGTAGTCAAGTTTTCTTATCAAAAAATTATTCTTTGCCTTTAGAAGCTCCAAAAGTTTAATTTCAATGTGATTTAGATGTGGTGCTTTCCCCTTTTTGAATGTGAAAAGTTTGATGGGTTTTTTTTTGATAGTGCCTCTTCAGCTGAGCTCTGTTGTAGAAGAAAAATAAATAAACCCCGTCTACAAAAGCATGCTGCACTCAATTCCCTCCTACTACAGGTTTTCACCCAGCACGTGCACAGTGTGGATACAGGTTAGAGCAGGTGGTGTGGGTGACAGCTGCTTCCTTGGTAGACTTTTGTTTACACATATGCAGTCCTGCTCTTGGGTTAAATCCCCATGTTACTTTTGCTTCCCTGAGTAAAGAGAGATAAGAGTTCTGCTTCTCTCATCTTCCTTATCTCATGAGTGTCCTTGCTGAACAACCTCTCTCAGCTGGCTTTGGCATTCTGACAGTGGAGGGGCAAGGGGAAGGCACGAGCGTTTGCAGGGCAGAGAGGGGCTGGATGCTGCCTTCCCACTGAAACCATGTCTATAATTTTCCATATTATGAAAATTGGGTTTGCCTTTTTTTTAGCTCTCAGTGGTTAGCAGTAAGTCACACAAATTTAGCAATTTGCTGATTTGGTAGATTTGTATCTGTGTTGGATTTACAAATCAAGTCCCTGTCCTGTGAACCACACTTTACTACACAAGCAGTAATACAGTAATTGTAGAGTGAAAATGCTTTCCTCTGACATGTGAAATTAATTTATCAATATCAAAACAAACCACTTTGAAGTAGAAATATTATTGTGCCCTTTGTTACTTTGATGAAGCCTACAATACCATTCCTGTTAACCATCTGTTTAAATCTTAATTAAATGGTGTTGCCACATTAAAAACAATCACATCATCCCCTGAAAAACAAAGTTCTGTAATTGTTCCAAAACAGAAATACTAATCTTTTAAAATTATGTCTCCTCTACCAAAAGGATTTGTTGCAAGTTGTAAATTATTTTTAGTCCTATTTGAGTCCTAGCAAGGGAGCACAAGCTGTAAGGACTGTTCATGTGTTTCTTATAGAAGATTTCCATGCTGCAAAGAGATCTGAAAATATGAATTGCTTTTTCTTTGATGAGTCAGTGATTTCAAATAACTGTAATTTTTTTAAGTCTTAGTAGAAGAAACACTTCACAATTGGACCAGACCCTTCAAATATCAGTTTAATGCCAGAGCAGCATTTTTCATTCCCTCCACTGACTATTAGAGGAAGATCCTGGAAGTTTGCATCCAATGCTTACTCCCAGTCCTCTTGCTTCATATGCTTAAGGAGCTTCCTCCCACAAGGAGTCAAATATGTAGGGACCTCTCCAGCAGAGGCATACAGGAAGCATTTTGGCTAACTTAAAATAGACTTCAAATCTTTGCGGCTGGAAGTAATTTGATTCTCAGAGCCCAACCTCTTCCTCAGAAACTACAGCACAGAAACCCAAAGGAAAGCTTCAAGACATGATTTATCGATTTAAATGTTTCTCACCAGGTTTTATCTGCTTTTCTAAAAGTACCCCCAGGCAGAAAGGTTACTCTTTTATTCCACAGTATAAGAAAAAACAGACCCTTCCCATTCCCACCATCTCTTTCCTGGAAATAACTTATGCCAGTGAGTCATTACCTGTGAGCTCAATATAATAACACAATTTGGTGAATGTCCCTTTCCAAACAAAACTCAACTTTGTGCAACAACAAATTCAGTTGAGAAATTGAAATATATTCTTTCATCTATTTAAAAAAAAACCACAAAAACAAAAACAAAAACAAAAACAAAAACAAAAACAAAAACACCAAAACACAATTTTCTAAAGCAAAGCTAAAGTGTTATCTTAATTTGTCCTCCTCCACCAGGATTCCCACTTCAGGCTAACTTAAGAATTTGTGTTCAAACTTTGCTCTCACATACATCACCTAGAAACACTCCACTAAACTACTGTCTTGAGCTGCTTGCCCAGAGAAAGCAACACGCACTGTGGAAAGGAAAACTTGCTGAATTCTCATTTTTGAAGGCACCCTTGTGACACCACTCTGTGTAAGCTTGCCCTGAGATTCCCCTCCAGGGAAGGAGGAAAGCAACTGAGAACAGACCTATCTCTCCCCACGTGAGGTATCTGTATACCAAAACCCAGAGATGGAGCAGGCTACTTGCCGTGACGTGATGTTGGCAGGAATATTCTCATCTGGCACTGTTTGCTATAACCCTGCACCTCCAAAAACCTGCTTTGGTGATGTTCTTAGGATGTCATGACTTCCACCTCTTACAGGGTCTTTCCCAGTCTGGGACCCTGCCAATCTCACATCCCAGCAGGCAGGAGAGCACTGCTGACATTTGCACTTCCTGCATGGCACTGGGAAGCACAGGCAGCCAAAGTTCTGTAGAGAATGACTCCCTCCTTCCTATTTTTGGGATCATGCTGCTGCCTCAAGAAGGCTACAAACTTGTGCGGAGGCTGCCAGGAACAACTCCAGTTGCTGGCAAGCACTCTGTGTGTTTTCTGGAGGTTTTCTAGGTCTATTAATTAAAGTTCTCCATTTCAATCAATTATGCACCAGATGATTTAAAGAGCAGCTCCTACCAGGACCCAGCTCACACTGCAACCAGAGTGGCATTTGTATGACAGAAGCACTGCAGCATTACTTCCTGTGAATGCTTGGGGGTGAAGGGGATCAGCACTCCCTCGTGCCCAGAATTGCCAGAGGTCTGAATCCTTCCAACATTTCCGTAGATGTCCACACCCCCACAGCACCTCTGTGCCTCCAGGTCACCGGTACAATGTCCTGTTGGACAATGTCTGTGGTTCCTGACAAGGACCCCAACCTCCAGGTCTGAAGGGCTCAGTCCTGTCACACCCACACAAGACTCGGCTCTCACTTCCCAAAATCAGTGTCAGCTCCTCACCCCCTTGCTGATTCCACTTTGCTCCAAGCACAATCCACACTCAAATTCCACAGGTGCCTCCCACTTTGCGTAAGCTTGCTTTCTTTTTCCTGCAACAGCAACAGCTATTGCAGTTGCACCCAAGAGTAGCTCTCACATTTGCAGGAGGCAAAGGGAGACCTTGGGATGCTGCAGAAGGAACCTCCCCCTTGGGGATGTGCTAGTTATGTTGCCATGGCAGCCATTCCCACTGGTACCACTGTCCCCATGCAATTAATGGGAAATGTCTTCACGCCATGTCCAGTGTTTAGGAACCTTCCTTCTTTGCTCCTGCAGCCTTCACAGTACTCACTGGAAAAACCTTGGTTGGATCTATCAGTTCTGCAAAACTCTCATCACCAATGCAAGCACAAGCAGAGCATCAAAAGCATTTTGGGTATTCCTTCCCCTCTGACACACCTGCTCTTTTAAGAGATGCCTGTCCTGGCAGCAGGTTTACAGCAAACAAAAGAAGATGTCGTTTGACAAAGCCTGTAATCAAAGCATGCAACTTTCTGATACACGGTATTGTAATGGCCAGTGATATAAACAAGCTCACGGGGAGCTTAAGGAAAATCATGGGTTGCACCTCCACTGCTCTGAGTCTGCGGGCTCTGCCCAGGCCAGTCTTTGCAATTCCCTGCTCTGTCAGAGATCTGCGGATCGCAGATTTCGCTGTCCATATCGTGTTACTAGTGAGTCACGCAGGCACCGCCGGCCGGCAGCAGTGGCAAACTCCACCCCTGGGGGCTCCAGGCAGCTTGTCTGTACCCTCTGCTCTAGCTCCGCTCCCTGGGGATGCAGGAAGCACCACCTCCCCAAGAACAATTCCTGCCCCTGCCCTCTCTCCCTGGACACAAATGGTGTGTGGAGCACCCCAAAACCTGGGCTGCACGAGCCCCCAGGACATCACCCAGGCACCTACAGCAGCTCAAAGCTGGCAAGAATTTGGGCTCTGGCTGCCAGAGCAACAGCTCAGAGTCTCATGTATGTGGAGGTGCCACCAAGGTAACGCTGTCAGGACACACTTTAAGTCTTGGGGAAAAAGTGAGCAAAAAACTGGGACAACAGAGAAGGAGAAAAGGTAGATTTATAGAAGAGTTGATTCTTCTAATCCTTTAAAGATATTCAGGTAGTGATATGCAATTGCCTTTGTTGTATTTTTTTTTTTATATTTTTTTTGGTACACTTACCTGGGAAAGATGTTGATTTAAACACGCAGTTTAGTTGTAATGAGGATTTGTTTGAAGATACTAAACAAGAAATTCTCATACTTGTAAAACTTCAATTCTGACACAGAGACCGCTAGACTGAGTCTTATCTCATAGAAAATTTAAGATTCATCAGCTAGGTTTACTGTGGTATTTTCTCATTATACGGTGTAATCATGTGTGCACATGCAATTCTAGCTGTAAGAAACACTACTCATTGCATAGCATGGCTTGTTCCCACCCTCCAGGTAAAAAAATTGAGGATTTTACCCTCCTATTGCAAAACAGCATTAAGGAAAGCCCCTTTACTGTGTAGATCAATTACTTTCATGAGGGCATGAATGCCCACAGGAGCAGCAAATTTGAAGGAAAATGCTTGCAAAAAAATACCTTCCCAACGTTAACCCCTGTCTAGAACTGACTTATTCTTGTGTCAGGTATGTTGCCCTTAAAACTGCTTCCAGACCTAAGAAGGAACATTTCAAAGGCAGTGAAAACCAGTGGCCTCAGCTACCTTTGAAAAGGTCTCCCCTGCTTCTAATATAACCCAAAGACCTTCCCTGGCTTCCCCAGGAGAATTAAAGCAGGGAAAGGTGACTTCTAAACTGATCATTGAAAAAGCAGTTTCCCCACCACAGGTAAAACTCCTGAAGCCAAAATTCATGAGAGTAAGGGGGGAAAAAAGGGAGTTATTCCCAGAAGATTTCTGAATTACTCTGAGGCTGCCCAGGTTGCTCTTTTGGCTCCTACACCTTCTTCAAAGCTGTCTGATTACCTACATATTACTCCTTGTGCTTGGGGATTCCTCGTCCTTAAGAGCTTGTGCAGGGGCTACAGCAGTGATTAACCACAGCAGTGCCATGTCTTTTGCACGGGGCTTGAAATCCCTCCTTTGATAGTCTCTTGTTCTCCCACTTGTCTTTGCTGTACTGTTTCTTTCCTCACTATTTCTTTCCTAGAGTTGTTCCTATGTGGATCTGGTGTGTATATATATGTCCATACCCCTCTATTACGTTATAACAAGTTGTCTCACACTGTAGCTCCCATATAGCTATTAAAGGAGTGTTTTAAATAAACACTAAATGCGGACTTGAGAGTGAGGAACAAGATTTTTGACTGGAAAGGAAGGGGAAAACAAATTAACTTGTGTTCACAAGGAAGCGCTGGCAGAGCATCACCCCCAAGGGTGAGATTAGACCTATTTTGACAGGCTGCTTTCTGCTTGCAAGGCAGATGTGGTCACTGCTGTGACTAAAGTCACCTGGAGCTGGTGCTGAAATTATTTTAGGGGAAAAAAAAAAAAAAACCCAGAAGGAAAAGGCCAGAGCTGAGAGCTCTTAGGCACTGGGATACTGACCAGTGGAAAAGTCATCTCAGTCAAACAACTAGGCATTTAAAAAGGAGACCTTTCCAATAATTTTAAGAGTGGTTTCTAAAAAGCAGAAAGCATCAGGGATGCTGATGGGGAGGCTGAGATAAGTATGGGAAGCCTGGCTTGTACCCAGGAAAACATCTGAGTGTGGCTGTCTGTTGCAGTCCAACACTGTTTTTGTCGACAGACATGGCTGCTGCTGCCAAAGGGTTAAAAATCAGTGGTGCCAGCTAAAAGTAAAAAAAAAAACAACCCACAAACAAACAAACAAACAAAAAAACCCCAGCAGTAAATAAGAATCAAGGGAATGGTTGATTGTAGGCAGAATTGTCCATTCAAGAACTTTAATACGTGGTTCTTGTCTCTGCCTCTGTTTTCATTGTTCTTCAGTTCCCTGGGACAAAACCTGGTCTCCAAAGTGCTACAAAGGGAAGTCTTGGTAGTTCAAGTCAGTCCTGCTAGACAGGTTTAGATTTGAGTCTGTATTGCATAGCTTTTAAGGACCAAGAGGGAACAAACTCTCAAGGAGGCAAAATGGTCCCCAGTCAAACAAGCACAGATTGGGCAGAGCAGAGGGGGCACAGCAGAGCAGCATGTAGACACTCAAGTCTACATTCAGTGTTTATTTAAAACATTCCTTCTTTTAGCAACTCTATGGAAGCTGCAGTGTGAGAGAACTCATTATATCACGGTGGAGAGGTATGGACATATGTATGCATAAACAAAATTAAAGCAGAGCTACATTCACCACCAGGACAGTATCGTCAAGATTGGGGATGCTACAGGGACAGCAGAAAAACCTGGTTCTAAGGGCATTCATCATAATAGGGCAGGAGGATGGTACAAGGCAGAGCTGGTCCACAGAGTCATTTGTACATGTGGAAGAAATACTTCCTCTATCCTAAATATTGGAGCTGTGGAGGGCACAGCTGTCTGGCAGCTGGCAGTGCACTGAATTCAAACGGTCACCACAGAGGACTGGGCTCCACCTTTTAAAGTGACCACTGCCACAGATCCATCACTCCCACGAGGTTTCCTTCCAACTGAAATATACAAAATGTGCACTTTTTCTACCTTCTGTGTTCCACGGAAAAGTAACTGTGAGTTTTAAGAGATTACATATGTATCTATGCTTATCCAGACAGCAGAACACAGATACATTTTTAAAATTAAAAAAATTACATTTTTGGCCTGTGAGATAACTGAGCTCTCAAATAACAAATACTAATTGGGATATTTAACATCCTTCCTTCCTCATTTAAAATAAATAAATAAAGCACACAAGCAAGCCTGCCATCCTGTCAAAGCCTTCGGGAAGCAGGGACAGGCAAGAGGAATGGTGCAAATCAATCTGCATTATATTATCTCACCAGGAAGACTTGAAGGGACTACAGAACATTTCCATTAATCTTGTATGCCACTGCTCTGAGTCATCTCAAATCGCATCACGACAAGATGAATCCAGCAGCACAAAAGTCAGAGGAGAGAAAGAAGGGAGATGGGCCGGACATCTCAACACGGCGAGGTGGGGGGAAAGGCAAGGAGACTTAATGCCTAGCCCAAGTTCTTCCAGGTGAGAAAACGTTTGGCTTTGTGACTGATGAAGACAGACTGATGTGGAAGCACCTTTGAGTCCAGTGTTTCCCTACCTTTGTGGAGGGTCAAGAGTAAGTACTGTGTTGGATTGGCCTTGCCAGTGCTGGACCAGCACAGCATTTCCACATGGCAAATTTATTTGAGGACCATTTTAAAGGTGACCATAACAAACAAGAATATTCCCATGTCCACATTAGGCTTCTTTTTTTTACAACCATGCTGAAGTCTATATACTGTTAGCATCGGTGTAGCTGCCAGCAAGGAGAAGATGGGTCTGATTATGTAGGAAAAGGAGCATTTGGTCTCTAAATCCACAACAATACACTCCTTAGTGCGCCATGGACTTGTGAATGAGTTAACCCCTGGCAGCACAAGCTGTCCCAATTAAAAAAAAACATCAATCTGTGCACACAGTCCTCCAAAATGAAGTAACTTTTTCTCCTGGATTGCATCCTGGCTAAACCTGACACACTTTCAAGTGTCCGCCTTTCAACACTTAGTCTGCCTCTTTGTTTGCAGCTGCCACAGCGTGAATTGCTCCAGGTTTATGCCTCAAGTCTTGCTTCTATTCATGTGCTTTTGGCATTAGCATAGAGACATAGTGAAGGCAACTGTACTTGAGCTTTTTTAACTAGAAGATTTCTAGCTGTCCTAATTTGGTGCTGTGGGTAGTCAGCACGAGGGGAACGGCCAAAAAAAAAACAACAACAAAAAAAAAAAACCAACAAAAAAAAAACCACAAAAGGAAAAGAAAAAAACCCACACCCAATGACCAAACACTGGAGTATTATCCCATAAAACAGCTCCTGTGTGATGCTTTCAGTTCAAATCCAGTCTGACATTAATACTTGTCTTTACTTCCCTAGAGAAAACAAACATGCTGAGACTCACCGTACAATACAAATTTGGAGGTTTGTTCATCAAGCTGGGTTAGAGTTATAATGGGCAAAAAAAACCTGGCACAAGTACCAAGCTCTAAATCTTTAACTCCAATAACTGTCAGGTCAAAGTGGCAAATGCACCAAGAAGTCACATGGCACAGAGACACCCAGCCCCTGTGCTGCACAGGCACTCTTTGAAGAAGATAAGAGGAGTCAGAAACAAGCAGAAAAGGAAAGTGGGTTCCAATACCTGGCATTATTTCACATCCTTTGCACAAGTAGCCTCAGAGCAAGCATTACAGGTTGGGGCTCTCTCCAGAATTCCTGCCATGTCCTTGCTGCTGGGAAACTGAGTGGTATTTCATAACCTACTTATTCAGTCAACTTTGTCCTCTTTTGTTCATGAAGCAGTTGTAGAAAAGAAGCCTCAGCATCCTTCTACAGACATATACAAACACCGGTGCTCAATCTTTCCCTCTGTCCCTCCAGCCCCTCCACAGGCAATATTTTGTCCATCTTGACTACAAGGAACACTCTGGAGATACCCAAAATTAGCTGGGCACCAGCTGATCACAGCTGGGCCATTTACAGTCTCAGCACATTCATTTCCACATAAATATAAGGCATAAATTTACAGCTGTTTTTTATAACTCTGATTTTTTTTTCTGGGGATGTTTTACCAGTAAAAAACACTAGTTTTGACAGATAAATGAAATCCAGACACAAACCACCGTGAAGTTAAAAAGCCATGAGAATATGGCTTTCCTAATTCGCTCGAAAGTCCCAGAAGAGTACCAGTGGCAGAGGTTTCCACATCATTCCACCAGCACTATTAGCCAAACTTTTAATGCCTCTCATTATTCAGCTTTGGAAAACAACAAACAGCTAGTATGGAAATTGTACTCTAAAAGCTCCAAAATTAACTTAAATACAAATAATGCAGTAAAAAACAACTTCAAAAATCATGTTCATCCTGGTCAGTAAAATAGTTACTCCATCAACCAGGGGGAAACTCTTTCCCCTCAGGAACCACTGAAATATTCAAAGGGTGCCAAAGCCCTGCAATTATGGATTTCCCAATAGTTTCCCATGTGATGTGGGAACTCTGTATCAGTGCAGAGAAAATCAGGGCTTCATGCCACAGAATGCAAAAATGTACTTTAATTAGCACAACAGACAGTGATATTTGGTCAAAAGAGAGAAATCAGAATTACTCAAAATCAATATAAGACTGCCACCAGCTTGTAGGATGTGTGTTATCTTCCTTGTTAGAATCAAACAGAGCCTCATACTGTATCTATCAAAGGTTGCAAAACCAGGCAATTCAATTTTTGCCAGTGTGAAGTTATCATTGTTATGAATATGGATGAGGCTGCCGGCAGCAGGGTCTCTGTGCAACCCGTCAAACCTTGCTGGAGCAAGCTGAATGGAAAAGACTCATTCCAAATTGCTTTGGCCCCTGACCAGCTACTGGAGCTGCTAAGCTGAGGATGCAGAGCGTGGTGAGAAGAGCTCGTCCCCTCAGTGCTGTGAATGGGATGAGGCTGAGGCTGTGGGAAGCAGGTCCAGGTGACAAGAGGATACACCTATGACCAGGACAGTGCTACCCTCATCCTGGATTCACTGGGCTCCAAAGTCACACACAGGGGAGCTCAGCCCATCCTGGACACACTCTCTCCCTCCTCATTTTTCCACACACATGTTGGTGTCCCCCTTTCTTCTTTTCCTTCCAAATTGTCTTCAAGGGTCTTCTATCCCATTTGCCTCTCTCACGTCTTCTTTCCTTCATGGTCCTTGGTGCCAGCACATTTCCACACTATCTTGGCCCCTCAGTGCCACAACACAGTCTCCTTTAGATTCAGTCATTCCACCCCATTGGTTCCTGCCATCAACAAGCCTGGGAAAAGCGACACAGGATCATGTTACTCCATCTAAAGAGAACCTCCAGAGGAAAACACTGCCTTCCCTTTCAAGCTGTTTTACTTCTCCAGCACAGAAGGTTCAGCCTAACAAAGGGAATCATCCCCTCCCCACTGCTTTGCTATGAGTCCTCTGCTGCAAGAGACTCCACTAATTCTTGCAAGTAGGTGATTAAAGCTGGGCTAACACAAGAACCTGACAAAAGAGGATGCTGAATGGATCTGTTGTCCAGAGGAGCAGCTGAACCTCCTCCAGCGCTTTATGGAGGAGAGGAACTCCCCATCACCTCAGCCCTCCCTGGCACAGCCGACCTGACTCCAAAGCCTCCACAGGGCACACGTGATTTCTCAGCATTAAAATCTCCATCAGGCTCAGACGTCGGCTTCAGGAAGCCATGCCAATTTATGTATTATTTATCTCTGACACTTTAGATTGCTGAAGTTAAAAGCACGTCCCTCCATTTCCTTGTTTTGCTTGTGCTCTTATCATTATCCTTGGATCAATTTGAGTCTAATGGGCTCTGCATGTGCCAAGTGAAAAGAAGATCTCAAGCATGCTTTATATAAAAGTTGCCACTATGTCTTTGTAAGAAACCATTGTTCCAAAAATCCTTTAAGTGCTGGACTTCCTAGCTCTAGGAATATCACTGGAGGTAATATTGCTGTGTGTTAGTAACTACACACAAGCATCAATCCTGTAGCTGTCAGTCCCATCTCCTTCTTTACCTCCCTCCCATAAAAAAGCTCCTCAAACATGACAGTGTTAAACAACACAACAAAGGGAGAGAACACGCCTCACACAAAGGCATTTCTTCCTTTACTGCACAGCTTCAATGGCTGAAACTTGCTTCTGATGCATATAAAACAGACCTAAAGAACCACTGCCCCTGCAGAGCCAGAGCACTTTCGTCGCTTACTTTGCCTTTTCTTCCTGACCTCAGAACTACCATTAGTTCACTTCAGACTTACATAGAAAAGCACACACCAAATCCTTTCTCTAATTCATTGGCTGGTTGTTGTTTTTCTGAAACTTCAGTGGTGTACACTAGAGCTACTCTCAAGGGGATTTGCTTATGAAATGACCTTGCTGGTCTTTTTAGTTTTTGTTGAGTCATTCAGAAGACCTCTTTGGCCAACATGTGGATTCTGCCTGGAAAGAAAAGCACAAAGCAGAGCAGTTCCCATTTGTTTTCTTGGGTCAGTGTCTGCAGAGATGTGAGACAAAAACGGGTGAGCTGGTGAACAGCTTTTCTTGCCCCACGACCTCCCTGACTTCACAATGAGTCTTCCTTTGGGTACAAACCTCTCAGTGACAAAGGAGCCATATGATTTCATATAGCAGCACATTCCCCAAAGCTTCCTAAGGGGCTAAAATTATTCCAGAAACTAAGTTCCTTTCAAATACACCTGGACACCCCCAACTACAGACCACTAGAGTTTGGAAACTTGGTGGATGCTGACTTATTTTACCTACTGTCTGGCCAGATCTCCAAGGACATCAACTACAATTGATATGATGCTTGTGAGCTGTTTTATTCCATAAAATGTCTTAGAAACATGAAAATCTCAGGTTTCCTAACAAAATGAGATGGTGTCTAAATACGCTGTGTCCTACCACAGAGCAATTCAGCCCTGGCGCCTGCCTGTGGCTCCTCACACAGTTGTTTGCATTCCTACTCCAGGAAATGAAAATACTTTTGTGGTTGACAGGGAACGGTGTTTAGAGAGCTGAAAGCACCAGGGTTTGTAAATGTGGAATTAAACCTTTATTGAATTTGTGATTATTTCTCAATAGCAAATCGGGTAGGTCTTTGATTTACTGTGCTGATTACAGGTGACTCACCTTTCCAGACAAATCAGGGTTTAATCAACTAATGACAGCCTAAAGCAACAGCAACAAAAAAAAAAAAACATGGACGAGGATATTGGGGACAGACCTAATGCAACAACACACAGCAGACTTCAGAGTGACCTGTATCATCCCCATTTTTTTATGGTCCAAAAGCTGGATTAAGTTAGAAATAACATAAATAAGGCAAGTGGATAAACTGAAGATCATGTTAATACTACAACCACTGTCTTTCTCAGAGCTTTCTTTACACAAACGATGGAAAAAAAGGACTTGATGGTATAAGTACATGCATTTATTGCATTAACACAGACCACCATGATGCACACTGACTTATGTGGCTACAGATATCCTGAGCATGGATAATTACACACACTAACATACCACAATGTGAACAGAAATTAAATCTTAAACTGGATCGATATTTAAGCCTTCAACTGTATGGATATTTTTATATAAGCACACTAATATTTCCATTTGCTTCAGCAGGACAACTCTCTGGCTTTTATTTAAGCCTGTTCTGAAGTGTTTGCCTTGCTTTAGTCACACCAAGTGTTATATTACTGCTAAGATACCCTCAAGTGGCTCATGAATTCAGCAACCCCTAGACTTCAGTACTGCTATATCTATCACAGCCCTGCATGATACACAGTAATTATAGGCTGCTGTCAGACTAGTAACATCCTCAACAAGTAGTGCTGAGCTCTTGAACATCAGTGTGCCAACCAGACAAACACAGAGCTCCTCTAAAGGAGAGATTAACTGAAAGAAGTCCAAATCCTGCTCTCATTTACCCCTCTTGGACAGGCTATGGATCTGGCTTCCAAGATGTTTTGGCAAGCTGCATCCCTCCAGCAGCACAGACTCCTTTGCTTGGATCTTGTGAGCAGAATGCAAACGCAGGAGCTGAGCTGGAGGGGCTGTGCCCACCGACTGCTGCTCTGTTTGGGCAGCTCTGCAGGTGGTACGCACTCGATCCTGATTTACACACATTTCTAAGTCAGATTTCCAGGTCTGTTTGCTAAAAATTCTTACCTACTCTCCCACTAAAATCACACAGTGCAGGTCGGGAAGGCTATTTTTTCTTAGGAAAAGGGGGAAATAGTTTTTCATCTGAGATAAAACAGCAAGGAAAGGAAAGTTCCTCAAAAGCATTGAATAAAGACTAAGTCTGATAAAATTTAGTTTAGAAAGAAACTAGTAGATGAAGTCTTAGAAACCAGTTCCCTGAAAAAAATTAATGGGACTGTGTAATTCTCATTCAAAGTGAATCAAAAATTAAAATAACATATTTCATTCGAAGTCTTGCACAGGAACACAGTCAAGTTGCACGAGTTGCCATGCCAGTAAGTTCTCTGAGAAGGTACATCGGTTACTGAAGCTACTTTTCAGAGTCTGTCAGCTCTATGGAATTAGCAGGAGAAGGAAGGAGACGTAGCAGGGGCCAGCACTGAGGACTCGCTCCTCTCCAGTGTGCTGCCAGGGCTCCTCCCCACCAGCACCACTTGGACCCACACACCAGCTCAAGGGACCCAAGCTCACTGCAGATCTTCTTATCTTCTCCCACCGGGTGACTCACACAGGGTCTTGTCACATGACTGCAAGCCCAAATTGGGAAAAAACCTGTTACTTATCCAGGTGCTTATCAGGAGGGACCCCCCAGCCGGCCACAGGGCCAATGCAGGCAGGGCAGGGTCAGGGACAGGAGTGTTTGTGCTGGTGGCTGCACTGTAGAGATTTTGTTGCATGCACTTCTCACTACAAACTAATTTACCTACCGCTAAATACCACTTGGTATTTAGCCCATGTTTTAAGTAAATTTTACATCTTGACATATTTGCTGCCCTTGTGAACTGGTAGGCAGTGCTGAAGCTGGCTGAGAGTCCTCACAAGCTGCAGCAAGAGCATCCCACATCTACAGCTTCTCGGGTAGTATTTTATCCCATCCCAAAAAGTCAGTCTAATCTCTCACATTGGAGTGCTTGGGGCCTCAGGCACAGTTTGAAACACAACAGACTTCTGTGCTTAACTTGGATGAGGTAGGCTTTTGTATAGAGCATTGATTGGTGAGCAGAGTAGCTGTTCTTCTATTTATACACTTATTTTACAGTGTCAAGGGTAATAAAAAGATAAGAATAAGTCCAATAAGGACATATGCAACAAAGGTTGGGGCTTGTACAGAAGATAAGACTGTAAAATTAAGAACAAGAGAGCTTCAAAGTTTTATTTCATGTAAATCAGTAAACAGGCATCTCAAAATGTAGCATGGAATTTATGAACTTAATCTTTTCCTATTTATTGCTCATTAATCAGATCTGTAAATCAGTGTAGATATTTATAAACTTACGTGTAAATCCATTTCCTCACTTAAAACAACAGTTGAATCTTTTTGTGTTTTATAATAATCTCTACAGTTGTGGGGTTTGGGTTTACTGGCAGTTTTATATGCCTGTAACAATACACAATTTGAAGACCAAGCTGTAAAGAAATGTATATAAAAACCCTCCTAACATGTAAGGTAATTGGAAAGCAATGTTTTTGTTGCCAGGAAATAATTTTACAAATAGAGCCCATATTTCTGTAAATAAGAGTCTGCCTTCTCATTAGCTTCACATGAACCTATACTGAAATATACATCAGAGAAGTCTGTCAAAGCAGTCACAAAGGAAAAGCAAGAGCAGAGTTTAAAAACAAAGCCTTCAAAAATCGCTATGCTTTTCAAGTCTAGGCAGTAAATAGGACAGGAGAATGACAGGAGAGTTGGTAACAGAATCTCATCACTAAAAAAATGATTTATTTTTTTTCTTAAAATATAAAACTTCTGTTTGGCCAAATGTACACAAGTGGTTTGTAGAGAAGGTAGATTGACATAAGATTCTGACATACTGTAAAATCATAGCCCTAAAAAATGCAATCAAGAGTCCCAAAACAACTGTCAGCCAATGAACAAGCTCAGCAGACACGGCTGCAGGACCACAGAGCAGCTCAGGCTCCAATTGTTTTCTGCTTCTCAAGAAGCAAAGGATGAATCTAGCTCATAAAAGAGCAAAGGATCAATACCAAAGAGAACATAATTAGAAGATCTTTAAAAAAAAAAAAAAAGAAGAAGTAACGTACTGAGAAACAGAGAACAATCTGTCCTTACTGAGCAAGCCCTTGTGTTGCATTGCTGAGTCACCCTGAGGCTTGCACAGCAGCAGGTGACATTTCTGAGATCTGTGTCTTGCTCCATAAGGCTCTGGAAAACTAACATGAAGGTGTCAGGGCATGGAGAGGGGCTCTTCCCTTGATCCATGCTGGAATTGAAGAGCCACCATTTTCTTACAGAGTTGATGTCTACGTCCTGTAACATCCACATCTCTCCCAAGCAACTCCCCTTTCTCTGCTGGAGTTACCTCCTACCCAATATCCTATTTTCCCTCTCCCCCAAGTGCTGGATGTTGGCTTGGGATTTCTGAAGCAAGATTATATGCCTACTGGAATTTACACTAGGGGGAACTGCTGCCCCTTAAGAATCAAACGGGATGATATGGGAGATGCTCTGCTCTACTTTCCAGGAAAAAAAGACATTTGGTGATCTGCCCCCACAGTGCCCCAAGCCTTTCTCTCTCGATGGAAAAGGAGCTTGTCAGAATATGCACAGAGTGCTCGAATCTGATCCAAAAAAGTGACTAAGCATGAAATCTGTAGGAGTGCTCTGATGCTCTGCGACATTCATTGTGGCTTTGCTGTGAGAGACCAGAGTGCTGGGCACTGTATAGGAATGAAGCATCTGCCATGGATTAAAAAGAAAACAAATGAAGAAAAGCAATGAAACCCTCCCTCTTTAGCCCCAGATATTCACCAATTGTGTTAATTTGAAAGCACACTTCCTATTTCTCTTATGAAAACACACTATCATTTTGTTTAAAAGTTTTAGTTCACAATCCACAAAGAGGGAGTTCACATTCCATTTTGAAGAACTGATATTTCGTAAAACTTCTCTCCCTTCCTTCCAGTCTCAGCAGAAACTATAAACAAAACTCTTTAAATAGTTTGAAGTGCCTTTCACAGAAATCTTAGTGTCTCACAGAGAGACTAAGAAAACATGGGTATCCCTGTAGTGCCTGTGCTAAAGCCCAAGGGCCTAAGTAGTAACTCTGAATTGTTTACTATTGAGAGCAGCATTTTCAAAGCACTTTGTAATGGTTTAAACCTGCTGCTATGGCAGACAATGGCAGGACTGCCATCCCCTCTTGCAGGCAGAGAGAAATAGCATCAGATGATGCTGACTGGGGTGGTGCAGCACATTTCATCGCCACGGGACTGAAGAGAGAAGTATATGAGGGACTCCACCCCCACAGTGACTGAGTATCACACTTGGGATATTTAAAGTTACTCTCTTTCTTCTTCTGAAAACTGCCAAATGTCTGACCTAATGTCTCAGGGAGTTTTGAAATAATGAGGGAAATAAGAAAGTTGGAAGCTCCAGACTTTGCTAGTCACCAGCCACCCATCACTTCAGGTGTAGCTCTTCTCTATTATTTCATAGCATGCTATTCATAGCAAGCATGCTATGCTTCTTAAAATTAAAGATACTTTGATACTTGGTTGGCTGTCATTTTTTTTCATTCTTATCAAATTTCCGTCCTCAGTTTTCCCATTAATTTTCCAGCTGCTGTTAAAATGCATAATTTTCCAGCAGGCCATTGCATCCAAAAAAAATGTAACCAGAACAAAGTGATTGAACTCTAAAACAATATGGATGTTGTTTTTCAGGCCAGTCTAAATCCCTGCTTTGGGTCTCTCTCCCCAGTAATTCCTAAATAGCTTTCCTCATGCAGTCCTACCCACGGTGCAAGGTGTTTGGGAAGGAGAACCTGGGAGAGAAGGAGCTGCTCCAAAATGAGGTGCAAGCCAACAGATGAGAGTCCAGCCAGGTGCAGGCTCCTTCAAGGCTGGGAAACAGCTAAATCCACACCCACAGTGTAGCATATCAGACGCTTCTAGTTAACCCCATAGTGTCAGCTTTGCTGGATCAGACCCGGAGCACTCAGGATTTTGCAGTGCTGATTTTCCTTCCAGCACAAGAGAAGTTGGACATGCACCAAGGCCAGCTGGCTGTGAGTTTCCTGAAGGCATAAAACATTCATGTCTTATGGTGGTTCATGAGATATTAGTCCAAGGACTGCACTGAAATTGGCGGTGTCCCAAGGCTTGACAGAAACTTGTTTTGAAATCACATTTACTTCAGGAGACAGGTAACTTCAGAATCTTTCATGCTCTTCGGACAAATCTGTCTCTGCTTCATAAGAAAGTATGAATAAATTTCATGATTCCTCAAGAAAATAAGAGTGAATTAATGAATAAACTCAGTGAATGAGACTGCAGAGGCATTTTTCCCCAGCCCATATGTTGAGTCAGTGGCCAAGGCCAGGTGTTTTTTTCATAGGGAGTAGCAATCTTGGAGAACAACATGTCTCCACTATAAACTAAATTTATGCCTGAAAGCCTTACTCTAACTGTATGCACACACTCCTCAGAATAGAAGTTGTTTTTTTTCCTCGCAACTTGCTGAGTTTGGAGTTTTCACCTTACCTTGGCAATAGCATCCATAAGCAAAGCACAAACTGTGTGAAAAAGCATCTTCTGCAAAGCTGAGTTTCAGTTCCGCCAAAATCCTTTCAAACCGTGTGTCCAGAAATCCCTGAATGCACCCTTTGCGAACTAGCAAGCATTTTGACCACCCGAAGATGGTACCTGTAAGGGAGCAAACCCGGAGAAGTTTCATGCAAAGCAAATTCCTGCTCAGGAACTGCTGCCAGATTTCCCAAGCAATCAGGAAGAGAAACGTAGGGTAAAGTTACTGGGTACTAGGTGTTACTTGGTAACTTCTGGTTGGATTTTTGCCCACCGTTATCTCTTATTGTGCTGTATTTTTGCATCTGTTTAGAGTAAACACTTCAAAAAACTTACCCAAGAGGAACAATTACCCGATATTTTACTTGTTGACACTGGTAATAAACAACGTGTTAAAATTATTCACAAAGAGAAGTCTTTGAGTAGGGAGACGCTGCCACTAATCTGGGACAGGACGTCTGTACAGCACATTGTCTCCCCTGCTGCTCATGAGAAAGCAGGGTAATGACTTTTACAAAGTTTAATACACCCGCATGGTGATGGAAAACTAGTTCTAGGTAATGGTCTGAAGAAACTCCAAGAATGAGTGAATGATTATACTATGACTAAAGAATGCATGCTAATATTGCCATAATAAAACCAAAATCCACCAGGTTGTAAAGGATCAAAAATAATTGCAGGGATGGGAAACCTTGAAGAATTGCCCCAACAGAATCCAGGGGAGTGAGATCTCATGGTTTTCTAACTCACTTCTGCTCTATTGCCTGTCCATATCTTGAAAACCAGCTCTATTTTCAAAACAATTGTACAACAAATCACAGTTTTTTTCCCCACTATATTTCCCCTTCTCCCCCCATTTGGAAGAAGCAAAAAGGCTTTTGCAACAGAAAGAGTGCCTCCCCATTTTGGAAGCCAGTGTTTTTATGAGAATATTTCATGTCTTTTTACCAATTGGGAAACCTTTGGGCAACTACTCCCTATCTATCCCTCACTACACACCCAGATCCCTTTTCTATTTTTCTTTCATGAGTCCTAACACATCATTTTTAACTAGTGAGCTAAAATAATTTTTCAATATTATATATTTTGGCCTTATTTTAATACTGTATTTACTTTCTTTGATTGCCACTGTTCAATGTTCCATAAATTATCCCTTTTTTTACAAGCACTAAAATCACTCTGCAATTCCAAAGGCAGAGTGATCAGAGTTCTGTGGTTCTTGCCTTCCCGAGCAGGTGCCCAGCTCTGTGCTGGCTCCTTGATCACAGGGCTGAAACTCTTCTTGGAGATGCACCATTTGGGATGAAAAGCAAACTTCAACGCCACAGAATGTCAGGAGGGGGTGAATCATTGTACATACCAAAACACACAAAAGCAGCAGTTCTCACAATATTGACTAAGAATTATTGTTGATGACGTGTAGTGGGACCAATCTGTTGCTGAGGGAGAGGGGAGTAAACATATCAGAGTTCTGGGGTGGTCTGACACAGGAGGGAAATGAACTGGCCACCCAAAAATCAGAGTTAACACCAATTTCCTGGACCACCACCAAGGGCTAAATTTATTACTGTCAGCAGAAGATACCTTAGGAAATAACCAGCTGTTGGGAGACACCCAATGTGCAGTATGACCAATTACCATGGGAATCCAGCAACACACAGGATCAAGGCCAGCTGTGCTGCTTTATCCTCTCTGCTGAATATTTAAAAAATTTAAGCTGACTTGAGAGTAAAAGCAGAAAGCAGCAAACCTCTGAGCTTTCCTTCCTTAGGCCTAAACAAGGAATGAACAATATTTTTATCTCACCCAGCACATTCGGAGCAGGATGCTGAAGAGACTTGGTGGGAACTGGAATCCATGAGGTTGCATGAGGAAGAAATTACCTCCAGGACTGTGCTTTGGGCTTCAGAGGATGACACAGATCTTCCAGATGAAGCTGATGGTTCTCCACCATTGGTTTTATCAGTCCAGGCAGAGTTAGGCACAGTGTTACAGAGCTGCAACGGGGGAACTTGCATCTTTCCCATGATAAAACATAACAGCACAATATGCAACTATAACCGTAGATGTTCAACATGTTGAAAGTTATTCCTGGATAGTAGGTGACTGAAAGAGTAAAAAGTGAAACTTCTAATGCTAGTCATGGTCACCAGTATTTTTTATTGAGGGAGTAAGCATTTGCTCTACATCTACTAATTGCTTTCTAGGTAATGTGGCAAAGCTGCTGAACTGGTGAGATACTGCAGCAGGTACCTGCAGTGAGGTCTGGGTCAAAAAGAGGGATACTTTTCTGTAAAAAGTTTAATGTATTATACTGGGGTTTTGGATGTCCAGAATCTCAACCACTTTCCAAAAAAGAGCCTGACGTTCCTGTAAAATAATACTGTTCACAAAGAGCTAAATTAGAAGAAATGCAATTGTTGGAAGAGCAATGTTAAAATGCAAGAAATATTAGCAGCCACCTGCCTAGTAACTGGCATCACAGACCCTCCCAGAGGGAAGGAAGGAACTGATCTCTCAGGGAGGAGGGAGGCAGAAAGGCAGAGAGCTGCACTGTCGGGTGATCTACCCCCTTGTGAGCGTGTCTGTAGCTTGAGGAAATTTTGTATTATTCACTGATTAGATACAAGAGGATTTTGCTTGGAAGCGAAAGGCATGGAAGGATTTTGATACATGGACATTGTAAAATATTAGCGATATTAAGAGTGTTATTTGTTGTCAGTTAAAAGTATGCAGCTTCTTTACATAACTACATAAATTACTCCATTATTCATATTTTTACAGCTGGATAAATATTTTTATCCCTGTTTACTGCCAGGAGCTTTAACTAACTGCTCTCTGTAATCCTTTTATAAATCTCACTTGTAATGCATTATATCTGATATGAATTCTGAGCTTTCCACTGGTAGTTTCACTAATTTAGATTCCAGCTGCCTGCCACATTCTGCAGGCTGGATCAGTCCTTTTGCTGATCTTTTGAAGCCCCCCTGTTGCTGTCAGTGAACACTGAACTATTAAAGCCTTTTGAAGCAAAGTGGCTGAGAATATGTAATATGTTGGTTATCCAATTTGTTACCCTGAGTAAATTCAAACTTACATCTTTTAGTTTGTTAAAGTAAGATGGATCCAACTCTAGAACTGGTTCTTTGGAGCCAACAGGAGTTTTCTCTGTGATGCCAGTAAACACATTTGCTCCTGTCAGATGGCTCAGAGGCCATGGACACTACTGGAAGAGTCCCCATGGCACAGATATCCTTTGGATCAGACTGAGTGAATGCAAAATGCCAAAAACCTGTAAAACTAACACTGAATTAACAAACCATTTGCAATAACTGTCAAGAACAGAATATTAACCTATAGCATAACTGCCTCTAAAAATGAAATATTTCAGTTACATAAGAAACAAGAAAATACGAGAATTTTCTGTCACACTTTGATGCTTCACTTACCACAGTGATGAATCAAAATAATTGCCTGGTCCAGCATTTACTATGACACTAAATACAGTGCTGGATCTATTGATCCTTTATATGAACAGCTCTTTGAACCTCAACTGAGTGCCTTGTTGCATCTCCTTAGTTCTTGTACTTGAAATCGAAGGAGGGAAACACATTTAAATGTCATATTCTGCCAGGAATTCTGATTCTCCATGCACATTTTTAATTCATCTTTGCCATGACAAGTGTTAGTACTCAGGCTGGGTTTCTCTCATCATTTCAGCTACCAGTAGTGGTCTGGAGAAGTTTTCAACACATGAAAAAATTTTCCATGAGACTGCTACATTATTTAATACACCCAGCTACAGAAAGTCTTTAGAGGGTTGTAACCTCTGGCTGCTGGCAACCCAGAACTGAATCCTCTCAGCTCAGGGCTTTTCCTGTGGCAAATGTGCTCCTGTAGGACCTTTTCTGTCCAGTTTTAATCCAGCTCTGACATGCTGCCGCTCTGCTCACTCCCAGCAGTGGTGCCTGCACACAGGCAGCACTCCATCCAAGCATCCTGAGTTTTGACATGATTTGGGTCCTCACCCCAAGCTCTGGGGAGTGCTGTTCTGTGATGCTTTTGGTTGCACCCCTCCTGTAAGTTGCAGGCCTCCTGGTATTTTAAATGTTTGAGAGGGATGTCTCCGAGTGTGGATTTTTGATGCATTAGGATGTCATCAAAAAGAAGAGATGAAAGTAAAATTACCTTTGAAAGCTTTGACTTCCTGGGTGTAATTTCCATAGCAATCGCAGAGGGGAGAGACTGCTGTATTTGAAAATCTGATTTGGGGATAACTAAAATAATTATCAAATAAACACAGTGAGAAATAGGCAAATTTATGCAAACAATATTTGAACATTCACTGGCCAGAACCAGAGTAACATACCCATAAAAACACTGCAAAACGAGGGTATTGATTGCATTAACAGGGAATGCTGCTGGGTAGCTGTACAGACCTCTCTCTGAATATCTTATAAAGGACTTACAATCCAGACAGATGCTGTTCATGCTTTAATTTTTATCCAGCTCTGATTTTAAAATATCTTTCTGTCAGAAAGAAAATTAAAGGATTTCAGACACACGGTTTGATTCACAGAAATAATAAGATAAAACTCCTGACTGGAGGTAAAAACCCCGATATATTAAAAACGTGGGAAAGTGTTCTTTGGAGGATTTGACATCGAGTCAAGATTTGAGCCTCCTGTAAACTTCACAGGTTGGAGACAGCTCAGTCAAGACACACTTAGGTCCAACTGGGCCAGAAGGAAGATCTGCAGGTTACCGTGAAGGGAACAGCTGTCATCCAGACTAAGAGAGAGCACAGGGTTTCCTTGGGAATTGCTTCAGGAGCCAAAGGGACATCTGACTGCTGTGTTAGATCTTGGTCCTGACGCTAGGTCTTCCCCAAAATATCATTTTTCTCTTCTTACACATCCTCTGCCACCTCTGGTGCTGCTTTTCCTGCTCTTTTCCCTTCACCTTCAAATACACCTTCACTCACCTCAAATCAGCTGCATACACGTGCAGCAGCATCAGAAGGTGTTGGTGGATCACCTGCAGCTCCCAAAAATCCAAAGGCATCTATGTCCTCCTGAGCCATTGGTTACAGGTGGGATGACTCACCCTCTGCCAAAACAGCTGCTTCACAAAAACAGTGGCAGAATTTAAATGTTTCAGATCATAACTTAAAAAAAGGCACCAAACCTTTAGATATTTCAAGCCCAGGCATAAGGGAGAGGGTGAAAGATGACACTGCTGGAAAGAAAAACATGAAACTTGAGGGATTCTCAGCAATATCCATTCTGCCCCTTGCAGCACCCCCACTCCTTTCTGATTACAACAGCATAGCATCAGTTGCTGGCCATTACTCCATGGGATGAGAAAGTTGTGAAAGACTGTGCATCATACAGGAAAAATACGGGGTTTAAACAGTGTGCTAATCACATCCATCCTCTGAACTCCCATCTCCTCAGTGAGCTGGTGGGAGCGGTGTGGATGCTCAGCTCTGGGGTCCTTTCCTGAACTCTCCAGCACAGACTCAGCCCTTCAGATGCTGGGAACCCACCCAGAAATCCCCCTGACAGCACTTCCCAATCATCTTAATGAGGAGGTGACCCCAGAAGCTCTCCTGCATCAAGACCTGGGAATCTGTGACCAACCTGTCCGTGATATTTGTGTGTACCCTGGGACCGCCCAGTGCTGTGCTGGGTGAGGGGAATGATCGTGACAGTGATAAAATATTCTTACCATGACAGCAACCAGGCTGCCCAGTCTACACAGCACCCCAGTGCTCCAGGGGCAGCAGGTTCAATAAATAGCCTCTGANAGGGGCAAAAAGTAAAAAAAAAAGCCCCCAAAAAAAAAAAAAAAAAAAAAAAAGTTCATTCTTTTCAACAACACCAGAGAAAGTGAGGAGACTTTTCAATAAAATAACAGAGCCCTTAGGTTAACAGAGATTAACAGCAAAGAGGTTTATTAAGCATGAATCATTTCCTCCTTATTGTCCTGAAAAGCATTAGAGTGTGCTTTTCTTTTCTGTGAGCCAAATGTGTAACTGGCATTATTAGTTTCCTCCTCCTCTCTCCCTCTCCTTTGGTTTTTAATTAGAGCATAGAGGGGGGGAAATACATATTTGATATGAAGAAGAACTGGCGAGGTAGAATAATAATACGGAGTGTTTCAATTATTCCTACACAAGATGAGCCAGATTTCTGTAGGAGCTCAGCCTCCACAGTCAGCACCGGATCTGAGCCATGGCCAGTACTCGCTGTTCTCCATGGGGCTGGAGCACTCCGGAGATCCGGACATCACCCAAGCGTGGAGTGGGTGCAGGGCTCTGCCTTGGTTTTATCCCAGTGATGAAACCAGACTCTTCCAAACCATTGACCTCGCTTGGACACTATGTCTCTGGAAAAGGAAAACCTGTCATCAGCACAGCACTGCTTTAGGTTGAACGGCCCTGTCTTTGCAAATTCTTACTACAAGGGAACCTTCCTGTGCTGAAGGGAACCACCCTCAAACCTCACGCATCTGCCACCTTCAGACTCTCAGCTTGATGTGGATGGGTCTGTTTGCTCATCTTATTTGTTTATGCTGAACCTTCTCAGTACACTTTCAAGGCTGTATCTCACCAGCCAATCTGTCATTCCCTTACCCAACTTGGATACAACCAGTTCTGTTGCCGATGGGACATGTAAACAATCCAACCTCTTGCCCCAAGCTGAACTGCACCCACTGGACCATATACTGGCACAGACCTTGGTCCAGGGGCTTTCTCTGACTCGCTGCCTCCTTTTCCTTCCTCCACAGTTCAGGAAAAAAATTAAGATCAGAACTGATAAAGCTGCAGCGATCCTTGAAAACCAGTTTAGTTTTTGTCATTCAACAAATACTTAAGTAGTCGTTTTGTGCAGAATACATTTAAATGTAATTATTATTCCTGACTAATATATTTCAGGTGGTGTATATTGTTTGCAAAACACTGTCCTATGTGTATCTATGGAAACCACAAGATAAAAATGCCTTATCACCACGTCTCCATCAGTTAATTCCGTGTCGTTTTGCCAATATATTTACTCCAGCAATTTAAATGTTTAATTCCACCTTGGTTTCATTGATAAACATGATTTTATGACAAAAGCATTTTTATGAAAGTGGGTGTTGCAGTGACAATCACTTCCAATCTGATCTCTTAACCAGCAAGTTTTTCAAAAAGTGCATTTGCAAAGGCAGTGAGGAGCATGCTGAGAAGGGGTTTGCACCACTCTGATGCTTACTGTGACACAGGAGGAGATGGGGTTGATACTTCTATATCTGGAAAAGAAATTTATGAGTGCAAAGCACTAACCACTCCAGCCCCATCACTGGCACAGGCAGCAGCAGCCCCTCTGCCATCCCTGAAAGGCAGCCAGCAGAGCCTGCAGAGAGACAAGCACACTTTTCTCAGCCCTCCCTAGCCTGCTGGTGGTCCTGCACGTTGGCATTTTGGAGGAAGGTTGTGTTCAAGAATTGCATGTGACAAAAGGATTTGTCTCAGCAGTGGATTCAGCATGCACACAGCCCACTAAGTCATTTCAGGGCCTGTCTCTAATTAAATGTAAGAAAATACAGACAAGGATTAGAGAAATCCAGACCCCCAAGAAAGATGAGAACTTGTAGTTCCTTCACAAGTTTTAATCTCTCCCTATTTTGCAGAAGACTGAACACCTTGTCGATCCTCTTAAATACAAGCTATACAAGTTCTGAGGCAACACACTTGCAGGAGGTAGTTTATCTCAAGCACAGAATTCATTTTGAATGGTATTAATTTTTTCCCACAGAAACTGCTGCAGCTGTTCCCACCTACCAATACCTGTGTGCTCCACATCTCACTAGGGAAGAGAAGGATGTTATCCAGAGATGTGCTGTCAGAAGCATTTCAGACCCCAGTGCTGCACTCTTTTCCTGCTGTTACAAGGTCCACCCAGGTAGATAAAGCTTTGCTGGCAGAACCCCAGGGCAACAGAATTACACCAGAGTGATACTAAACTGAGAGAACTCAAAAAAATATCTCACTGAACTTTAGGGAAGAGGCAGCAAAGGGCTCAGGATTACAAAGAATAAGTTCAGTTACCACAACCAGAAAACTGGAAATCTTTAACCTTCCTTGGTTGCTCCCTTGTTACCTGCAGAGGTGCCATCTCCAGCTGGGGAGCAGCCAGGACAGCTTTTGCCTGGTCAGGCAGTCAAGAACCCCATCATACTACAGAGTTGAAACTTTGTTGGTGTCCTTTTCCCCATATGCAAGAAGGGTGGGAAACGTGGCAAAGATTTTGCAACTTGATGTCAGAGTAATGGAGAAAACTGACTTCAAAAAATCATAATAAAAAAAGAACACAAAGTACAGTATTTCCTGGAAATCAGTAACTGGCATCCTCTATCATAGGTAAGCTCCACATGAGAGAAAAACTCAGTGTCAGAGCTTTAGAAAAGACCCTTTCCCCAATGCAGATGCAAGAAGCAGAGAGGCAAGATTTCTGCTAACTCTGACGAGAGTTGAAAGGGTCCCTGAGCTGCTGATGGCTCTCACTCAGTCCCAAAGATGAGTTGATTTTGCCTCTTTGGGAGCAAGAAGGAAACCTGGCTTTTGCTTTCATCACCATGTACAAGCATGGGCGTTCTGTGACATTTTGGGAGGTGATGGCAGCACATATCTGTGGGTTACTTCAAATACAGCCAAAACACTCTGTGCAGAGCAGGAGGATGCTAAGTGCAAAAGCACAGATTTAGTAACATCTCCTTATTCTGCTGGGTGCTCAGGAAAGGAGGGGGAAAGGATCAGTTTGCCCTGCTCTTCATCTCCTTTATTCTCACCTTATATCAAAGATCTACTTTGGAAGACAGTTTCCTGATTTAAAAACGAAATACCTGCCCGAATCAGAACTCTGTTACCTCCCTTAAAACCAGTTAAAGGTTGAGCCTGGTGGGTCTGTGGGTAGTTCACGTGCTTCACTGCAATGACATTTAGGGATGTGGCACAGCAAACACTGGGCGCTGATTTGTTACAGTACATTTATGCAGCTAAGCCAGCTGAAGGCTATATTTCAGAAGGTGGTGTCTTCTACCATCCCGTGTATGTTTATTGTCTCAATCCAGTTTAATTCCTTCATTTGATTTGTAAAGGGACAAAGCCTGCAGAATTTGTAAATTAGAGTTTGCCCAGCAAAAATTAAAGTCCTCACTTTCTGTAATAAAAGGCTTAAAAGCACACAAGCAAAACGCAATGGAATTGAGAGGACTATGAAATCCAGATATTACTGATGTGCAATGTACTCAAAGTTAGAAGTTTCTGCAACATTTAATAAACAAAAAGTCACTTGTCATACTGTTAATGTCTAACGAATATGAAGGCAACTTCAGAAATGCCAGAGCATGTACATGGTCTTGAAGCATTATTCTTTGAAGATAGCTTTGATGCTTCTCTAGACAGAATAATTTTTCTGCATAGTATTTGATGTTGATGTGGAAAACAAAACAAGCACTTTAAGAGTTGAACCTCAGCCTTGAGAAGATTTCCTCCTACCTGTGACCTTCTGATATTCTGAAAGTGATGGAGGAAAAGAAAAGAGATCAGACAACTCTCTCCACCCCATCCTTCAGCAAGGGACCCTCTTCTAAAACTCAATACCTAGTCACATATAATCAACCTCTACTCCACCTGCCCAGTAGAGTCCAGGTTATTCTCCTTCACTGCTCTTAGTGCAGATAGTCCACTCATTACAGCACCACTAGAAGATGGAGAGACATGAATTCAAGTCCTTGCCTTACAGATTTCCTGTGTATCTGAGATTTCCTCTCAGACACATCCCAGAGACTCACTGGTTATACAGGCAAAGCAGAGACTGGCCTGAATTTCAAACAATTCCAAAGAATGGTTGTTATTGGGTTTATGAGCATCTGTTTTGCCAATGTGGGCTGTGGGGGGGCTTCCAGTGCATCTGCTGGCTGTATCCCATGGGGAAATCTGCATATGGCGTGTTCTCATTTCAATACCTTAATGGCAAGGAATAGCTTTCTTTTCAAATTACAAGATGGGCTTTTCAAGGCAACTTGTTTTCACCTAAGGCTCCCAAGCCCCCTTTGGAGAAGCAGGGAATCACATCCAGGACTCTCAATCCCCAAAGCCTGGCGTTAAGCACAGGGAAGGGGCTGCTCCAAGGCAGAAGTTCGTGCAGGCTCACAATTGTTCTCCTGAGCATCGCCAGCACACTTTGGTTTTGCAGCCCACGCATCCCATCTATCAAGCATCCCTTCTTTGCTTGTCCCCACACCACCTGGACGGGAAAACACACTGCTCTCTGAGCTCATCTCACACACACCTGCCTCTGCACTGACAACCTCTTTCCCTTTCATTAGTTCCTTGTTCATCACAGTTTTCTCTTCCATTCTTTTGATTTTAACTGTGCCACACCACTGTCCCCTCTGCAGTGCATGCCTACCCCTCCCACACCCCTCCCTGAACAGGAAGGACCCAGACTGCACATCTCCAGCCCAGGTCTGAGCACCAGGGCTCCAGATGCAGCCTTCTTTCCAGAGATAAAGCTGAGCTTTCCCTGCCGAGCACCGCCACCTGCAGCCCAGCCCAGCCGCTCCCGGGCTGCCCCGGAGGAATGCTGGCCATAAAAGCCTCACAAGCAGCAGACTGGGGCGCCTGATGGATGGCCCTCCTCGCTGCTTCGGCCTCACACTGGGAACGAGAACAGTGATCTCAGAGACACGATGACTCAACTGCTGAAGTTAACCCAGCCCCACGCTATTAGCACAGTGTTTAAACATCTTCACCAGAGCTATAATTGATGATGATGTTTCATTTGTGTCCAGCAGCACCACAGGGGCAGTTTAAGACCCAAGCTCTGCAGAAACTGCATTTGAGTAGCTATTTCCATAGCAGAAGTTAAAGCTAAATCCTGACTGTCAGTGTACGGGTGATATTTTTATGGATTTCTGCAAAAAGAAAAGCAGAGTGCTGTTCCAAGCAAACAACAAAGTCACCTGGCATCCTGTGCTGTATACATTGTATACTAAGAGAAGGTGAGGAATAAAGCCCCTGTTGGCTGCTAAACTTGATTCAGAGCTCCAGTTTGTATTTAATCACTATTAAAAGGCAGAAGCACTAAGGACTGACCTCTTCTAGTGAATCTTTCCTCTGACCACCATCTGCTCCAGCCCTCTGTTGATGTCAGCCCACTCACAGAGGGGGTGACAGAGACAAGCTCTGTGGCTTATTAGAGCAAAGTCCCCATCATGCAGTTTTCACTGATCTGGTGCACTACAAACATAGGCACGTGGTTCCCCAGCTTCTGTGTCGGTGAGAGACGTGGCTGTGGGAGGTAACACCGCAACTACCATAACAAATGTTCAAAATTAGCAGATAATTTTAGCACCAGCATTAAAAAAGCCCAACAACCTATCTTTCCTCTCTAGAGCTTACATGATGAGAAAATATCATGGTTGCATGTATTAAAACTCAAGAGAAGTCCAAGTGCAATCAGGTCTATAATTCTATTTGAATTATCTTTTGGTACCTTGAGCTGGTTCAGAAATGGATTGGATTGGGAGCTATTAATTGACAGAAAAAGAGAACCAGATTTCATTAAAAGTCTACAGCAAAGTCACACTTGCTTTGTATTTAAACTTAAACGTTCCATGCCAGTATTTTTAAAAAAGCATTTCCAAAAATTACTTTTCCCTAAGTGTCAGAGCTTTTTCACTTGGTATCAATCACTGTCTTGTTATATCACCGGGATCAAAATCTAGTGCTTCATTTTTGTTTTGAGACAGTGGTCTGATATCTGGAGAAAAGTTGTGTTTCCAGAAAGAGCTCTGACAACAGCCCTCGGTGAGATACAGGCAGTACCTATCTGGCTGCACAGGCAGTGACACCCCCACATCCCCCAGGAGCACAGCAGCTGATTTTCCTGGCCATCGGCAGCTCTTGGGGCTTTTCCCAAAACATTTTTTTCTGGCAGGGAACAATTTAGAGAGGAAAAAATTAACCAGCAGCATATGTGAACAAGCACACTGTTTGCAGAGGTATACAACACGCTGAAGCATCACGTTATAAACTCCTGACCTTGCGATGGCAGTGCACCACAATGAACCACCAAAGCCCAACTGCTGTTTGGGTTTGTTCTGTGCTAAGCAAGCTAAAGAAGCAACTATGAAGAGCGAGCATCTTGTCTCAGTCACCACCACACACATCATATGGACTTCTCTATCTATGATCTATGGACATCTATCCTCCATCAAAGACTACTTAAGATGCTAAAATTTGGTCCTGGGGGTGGGAAGGATGTAGGGCACTCAAACAGCAAGAAGCAGAATCAAACTATCAGTTCTTCCCAGAGAGAGGAGCCTCAAGGATCCCTGCCAGATCATCTGCTGTCGTGTGTATTTCCCGAAGGGCTGGGAGAAGAGAGCAGTGAGCAGCAAGGCAGCCACACTCACAGGAGACACTGCTGGTCAAATTAATCCAGATCTCTACTTTGCTTGAAGTAGTTTGGTCCACTGGAGTAAAACTGGGTATCCAAAACTACAGCCACTTCCCTGCTACTGCCAGTGAAGCCCATTTCTGTGAGCCTCATGTAATCCCTCTCAGGGGATGGGGAAAGCCACAGCACGGACCAAATCTTCAAACACCATGATTTGAGTACTTAATACTTTCAAAATGGCAAACAAAAGGGGATTTTTGTTATTTCCTTCAAGAAAAATAACTCCTAGGAGAAAGTCTCCTCTACGCCTTCCATATATTCTCTTATAAAGCACTACTGACAGTCACATAAATTTATTTCTCCACATTAAGCTCCTCAAGACATTGCTTAAGAGGAAAAATCCGCACAACAGTTAATTCATACATTAAATATGATGAAACACAAAGCACATATGAGATGCCTGTGAAATATTTATGTGCACATTTATTTTCTTGTAAATACTTTCTCCATTAAGATTCTGGCTCGATCCTTTGTATAAGATGCAGTTTTTGCTGTGAAATGCAGTCAGTGGAGAATGGCAAATATGATTTTTTCTCTCAGTTAAGAGAATGATAATGATGCCCAACACATAAATGACATTTCAGTCTGTGTTAGCATCACTGACGGAACAGGAAATTGGATTCCACTGGCTAATCCATTGTTAATGATTTCACTTCATAAATACACTTAGGCTTCCTTATAACTTCTTGCTGTTGGAACTGATCTAAGCTTTGGGAAAAATATTCTTGGAAGAATCAATTATCAGCACAGAACCTTCTAATATTTTGATTATTTTTCACAGGTAAGAGACTTCAAACCCAGGCTTGGCTGGAAGAGATCAAGTGCCACTGCCTCAACCTCCTGGCAGCAAACAGGGCAAGTTTTCATGGGCTACAATCACATCTATGGGAAGGACCCAATGCACTGCAATTTCACAAAATGGAAACTCTTGATTGTCTTCATTAGTTCTGAACAGCTGAGCTTGAACTGGACCACAAGCTCTTTGTGGCAATGTGGTTTTGAAGCAAAACCCTTATGCCAGGGACCTGTACCAGGAGGACACAGGTGACAATGTGATATCAAAAGTAGAAATGTATCCAGACATAACCTTCTCTACTATTCCTCCCTGGCTCTGACTTGAAGGCCTCCATTCCTGTTCTTCATCTCAAACTGTGTTCAGGCTTATATGTTTTGTTGCAGCAGTAGGTTCTGCACTTGTGCTTAGAGCCACATTTTGGATGTATGTTAAATAGGAGGAGATAAATGGAAGGGTGTCTGAGCAGTGAGTCAGGACCTCACCACGCTTCCCACTAAACATCACACCACAATAAATAAAACTTCTCCTCCTCCCCACTGCATTTCTCTGTCTTAACAGTCTGTCAGGCATTCACACCAGTAAAGCAACATCTCCTCCAAGACATGCTGGGAAGGTCCTTAGAGGGCTGATATCTCCCTGGAAGAGACAGCCACTCATAACATGAGCCTGTGAGGAGGGTAAGCTCCTCTAGCCAACTGGAAAATATTAAATAACCAGACAAGACACTAAGGTAGATTGAGTACTAGGTAGAAAATGGAATTGCCCAGGAACATGGTTTATAAACAAATATTGACCCCTAAGGCTTTGCTCTGGTCAGAGCATGTTGAGACCCTTAGGGTTTTGCATCAGAGCCTGCCAAGAATAAGGCTCCATGCTGGAAGTGCTTGAAGGGAAAAGTAAGTAATATATAGTGCAGAATTTCCAAGCACAAAATAAAGTTTCCTGTTTCCTACGCAGTTCCACGGGAGACTTTTCAGTATTATGCATTACTTGAATTTTAGAATGGTTCAAGTAAATAGATCACAAATAGCAAAGGAAATGTGTTTCAATAACACAGGTGTCCACATGAATATATGCATGAATCCTGGCGCATGTTTTTATTTTGCTAAGAATTGAAAAGTTGCCCTCTGGCATCTCCCATTGTTTGCTGTAAATCTCAGATGAAAAAGCAAACAGGAAAGGACAGAAAACTCATTGGTAATCCTGAAGAAACACTGCATCAGCCCAAAAGGCCAAGATTACCAAAATCTGCCCAAAATATCCTGAAATAATTAAGCGGCAGCTGGACAGCTCATAATTCTGGAGCGATATCCAAACTGGACATGCCAGGTAGAGTCAACTCACACAGTTACCCAAGTAAATGCACTATATTCACGAGTTTAATCCACATGTGCTCCTCCATCACAACCACCTTCCCTCGCTTGTCTTGTCTCTGTCACCTTGTCCATCTCCTCCCTCCTCAGCCACTCTCCACCTAACAGAGAGAAAGCTGCAAGGTTTGTAGGCCATGTCCATACAATATATTCATTTTTGTCCTCAGCACTACTTGCTCATTGCATTATGAATATTTTGCTCTAAATAATCTCTAATCTACTTCTTTTGACACTCCCTGCACTGTGCTTGCATTTTTTAAACAAAATATGGTACCAGAGACAAGGTAATAGTTGCTATTCCAGAAACAACTTAATGACTAAACTATTTGTTTGACAATTCAGAAAGAAGGAGAGTTCTAAGTTTTCCCCAAGACATCACCTGCTTCAGTTATAAAACAGCATCTGGATTCCCCACGGAAACATTTATCTGTTGGGAATGTCAGTGGCAAAGGGATTAGGAAATTCACACAACTCTATATTCGGTCCAATTCAGCCCCTTGCAGCTGGGGAATCCTGGACACAAAATCATTCTGCCAGAAAACCACTCCATCAGACAAATGACTATACTTGGTTACATTTCAGCCTTGTTTGGCAATGCACTGCTCAGCATAACTTTTGTAATGCTGCCAGTGGTCCAAGGAATTCTGTATTTGTTTGAGCAATGCTCATGGCTCTTTTCCCCGAACAAGAATCTTACCTTCATTGGAATAGAGCCGAGTAACCAGCTTTAATTCACAGGCAGAGAATGTCTCAGTTTGACGAGACAGAAGTGTTTGCTCAGGAGGGTGAGTTATGAGGGAGACCAACCTATGACAAGAGAGACTGATGTTTGCTCTACCTTCACTCCATGTCTGCATTGTGCATGTTTGGGTGGTTTTTGGGCTGATGCAGGTCAGGTGGTTGAAAAAGAGGGTAACTTAACATTGTTTTCCACATTCTTCCTGAACTGTGATGGAGATGCAGTGTGAGTAGTATGGATGATGAAACTAAAAGAAATTTGATATATTTTAAAACAAACACAATTCGAGCTACAAACCTCACATTCTGGCCACAAACAGCACTGAAATGCCTGGTTCCTTGAGGTATCAGACCACAGCTAAAAATCTGTGAAGATGTATGTGTAAAATAGCCTCATTACCTGCACTTTGCTTTCTCATCTGTTTTACAGCTATTAACTTCTCTGACAGTGATACTTGCTAAGATTAATCTTCAAGCAACAAAGAGCTAATATGTTCTCTCCTCTCCTCAGCTGGGCAACCACAGTTCCCAGGTCATGATAACTCTTTACTCTGCTGCAGGGAACTGTGCTATAATGAAGAAAAGTCCTTCTCTGCAAAGATATAGCAAAAGAAGCTACCAAATCAAACCAGCTTCAATTTCTGCTCTTAAAAAGCTTATCTCCTGCAAGGTTCCTGTGCATTAAATAACTTGCTCTGCTTGTCCCACAAAGTAGATGCTCTCCTCCATGCACTGCATTTCTTTAAGATGGAAATACTATCACCCACAGCTGGTACCCACCTTACCTACACTTCCAGAGCTACGCAGGGAGCAGACCTACCCAGGCAAGCTTCCCATAATCATCAGCGTCCTGACACCTCTCCAAGCTGACTCCAGACTGGATTGAGCCACTGACCTACTGAAGCTGGTGGCATGGGCAAACAGGCCCAAGTCACTACTGCTCTACCAGAGGGGTAATGCTCCTACTTCTGGCTACATATATCCCTTATTTTGGCCTAAATGAGCTTGTTAGCTTAATCAGCTGCCTCTGCTAATCCAGCCCATTTCAACTGAAAAGGATTGGAAGTGATGACAAATGCAGAGTGTGAGAGCTGCTGTAGGGAGATGGCTGTGAGTGGCTGGAAGAGGAGTTAAATAGGTCCAAGCAAAAAACTTGTGGAAATGGGACTAGTGGAAAAAACTGCCTAGAACATGAACACCATGGAGTAGCACTGCTCTTGTGCAGTGCCCCTAGACTAGCACCAACAAAAGCATTCTGCCAGGTTGAATGGCGAGACTTTTTTGTTGTTGTTGTTATTTTATTTTTTTTATGTAAATAAACTTTTTTCCCTCCACAGGAGCGGGTCTGTGTGGCCATATCTCCCAGCACACACAGTACCAGTAATGACTACTGCTTTAATCCCAGCATGTGCAGGAGTGTGGCTGTGGAGGGAGTCCGTGGGAAGAAAGCGCAGAGACAATATCAAACAGCAAAGATCTGCACAAGCAATTTAGTAGTAGTTCAAACATCTCATTAATTTAATTTATAGGGAAAAGCTGTCAGCCTTAATTTTAGTTAAACACTGAACCACAGGTGAACCTTGCGCCTGTGAAAACCGCAAAGAGAAAAGCTCTGAATTTTCTCATCCAGCACCCCGTGGCCTTATTAACCCACACCAGAGAGGTGGGAAAAAGCCAGCACAATAACTTCCTGGGAAGCCCAGGACTTTTCTAGGCAGTAGTACATCTGCAAGCTATGTGTTTGCAGCAGAAACATAACAGCAGCTGTGTTTCCACAATGTCATAGATGGTGAAAAAGCAAAGTGGCCACAGCTGAAGGGTGGAAGCTGCTCTCCCAAAGCTGTCTGGAGTGCCAGCTCTCTGCTACATATGGTACTTGCACCTCACAGTTTTTCCAGTTTCTCCTTCATGCCTAACAGCCATCAGCTTGTAACTGCAGCACAGGTGGGATTACAGGAGCTTTAACACCTACTGTTAAATCCCTCACATCTGCGTATATATTTTGGTGGGCTTGGAGTGAGGGCTGCATTTTTATTTCTCTCCTTGATAAATGAGAGACAAGTCATTGCACAACCAGAAGTTTCCCAGCTTTGTTTTTGGCTGGGGCAAGCACATCCCAAAGAGAGAGAGCCACAAGTTCTCACTGGAAAGCTGCCTGTAGCCATGACTGGGTGCAATGAAGACCCAAGTACTTCTCCCTCCAACTAGCTCTTGCTCAAACTCCCAGCAGCCTGGGTACATCCCTCAACTACAGATTTAGTTTATTCAAGTCTCCCACTGAGAAAGAATGTGAACCTGACGAGGAGGGATGAGCAATGAATACACTGTAAAAGCACTTTTCCAGGGCCAAGCTCCTTTCCCAAGGCTGGGCCAGCAGGCAAACGTCCTCCAGAATCAAAACGGGAAGCATGCTGCTGCCTGAGTGGGCTGCTAACACCAGGGTGCTTCCAGTGCAGTGATTTCTGTGGCTGCCTGCACTCCCTGATTCATTCTGGGCAAACCAGCTGGAACACAGCACCATCTGCAAACAACCATACTGGTGCAAGGTGCCTTGTGTCCCTGCAATGTGACAAAAAGGTATTCCTCCAAGATTTTAATAAGGCGTGGTCTCTTCTCTCAGTGTTTGTAAGTCTCCGCTTTGAAAGCACAGAAGAAATCAAACATATTTTTCAAAAGCACCTGCTATGCTGTGTCAGGTCCAGCCAGGTGCTCCCCTTACAAGTCCAGCCTCATGCAGGGAAGAAACAAGCCCCCGGCACTGGTGGTGGGCAAGGGCATGGAATCCCCTCCCTGCCCGTGTCATGCTTCTCCCCTGCCAGGGTCCTGCCAGCTTATACACTAAGTATTTAATGTAATATCCCCCCTCCACTGCGGCATAAAATCTCTTCCTGCATTTCAGCTGTACATGTTTTTCCCATCCTCCTTACTCGGCGCTTTGTTTTAAGAGCGCATCCTCCACAGTAATTTCATAGGTTTCTATTCCTAGCTTCAGGAGAGGGAAGGGAGAATCTAATAATATTGATGAATAACGCTCTGCTAAGAGGTCTGCCTTTTCTTTTATTTAAAAAATACCTGCTCGAAAAAGTAAAAAAGGTGCATCACTGCAGACTGTAACAAATGCGGTAAGTGGTAGGTAGGGGACCATGTTCCCAGGCACGTTGTTGACATCAGGGAAAAAAACATAGTGTTGTAGGTTCAAAGAGCAGGGACAGTGTACAAAACAGATCATGGCAGCTGACAACCTGAAAGGTGAACCTTGTTGAAAAGCACATTTGGCCTTTCCTTTGAACAAACACCCACCTGTTTCCTGGGGTTGTCTTACGTGTCGAGATCCACTCACCAAAGTATATCAGAATAAACAACGCTGAGGAGACTGGCAATGACTTTTGGGTTGGTTGGCATGTGTCTTTTCCATGTGATTCATGCTTGTGACTGAGCCTTCCCATTGGAAAACAGTTCACTCCCTGCCAGAATGGCACAGAAGTCACCAACTCACATGCAGACCCAGGATAATCAGTGCAATGGGTTTGCAAAGAATTGCTCTGAAGCAACAGGGGACCTGATAAAATGGTGATGGAGGGAAACATCCGCTCAAAAGAATGTCATCAGAGTTCATGTAAAAAGGGGGGGGGGGGAAGCAATAGAGGAAAAATACTATTTAATTGTAACTGATACCTTTGGGGCGAATGTAGAGTTGGTTCTTTATTATCACCAGGAGCAACATTCAATGCTTTAGACTACAGCAGGGAGATAAACACAACAAAGCAGGTCACTGCAGTTTTGACAAAACACACTGATCACTCTGTAAGTGCAGAGAACAGAGAGATATGGAGAAGGGGCCCTTGGGCTCCATTTGCCCACCTGAGCCCCAGAGCACTGCTGGGACTCCCCAGCACAAAGCAGTAGCGCTGCAGCTCTTCGGCACCAGCCCTTTCCCTAAAGGATCGGCCTCATGTTTGGGATGGGCAGCACTAATATCTTCCATAACTTTAATCAGGCACAAGGCAGCCGATGCAGGAGCTGACAGACTGGTTTCTCCTACGAGTGCATGCCAGGAGATATAATTAACAAGGAAAATGAAGGAAGAGACTTAATTTTTTTTTTAATTATTTCTGTGTTTCTACTAAATATTCCTCCTCCACCTTAAGTGAAGGGAAATTGCCCACCCACAAGCCACCTCCTCAATAGCTGGGACTGTTGCACACCAGCATCACCAGGAGTTTGCTACACATGTGTATAGCAGATGGGTAATTATTGCCCTGGGCTAATGGGAGCTCCTTTGGCCCTCCTAGATGATGCTGCTGGGCCAGAAGTGCTGGTTTCATGCTCTGTTGTCCAGGCAGGGAAAAAGCCTGCTGCTGCTGCCTTTCCCTGCTTTCACACTGACCTTGAGTCCTTTTCACAAATCACAAGAAATTTTCTGGATGAGGAAAAGGGCAGCTTTCCTAAGGTGGAGGAAATGTTAAAAAAAGGGAAAAAAAAAGAAATTAACACAAGATGAACAGCAGCAATAAGGTTTAAAAAATGACTGGGTAAAATCCAGTTGCTGTAATAAAGCCATGGCTCCCCGAGGAAGAGCTGACAGAGCCACCTACAGCTCAGGGGGCTGGGTGGCACGGTGGCCATGTCACAGCAGCCTGGGCTGGTGGCAGCCTGACACAGCCCACTTGGATCCCGACTCCCTGCACAGCCAAGCGTGGGAACATCTTCCCAATGCAAATTATATTAGGCCTATTACTTTGTAACATCAAGGGGAAAGATTAAAAAAAAACCCAAACCTGTGGCATAAAGGAAAGAATAAGAGGCTGATAAATAATACATAAAACAAGAAGCAGATATTTCTTGTAGCCTTTTAAAATAACTCTTACGTGGGTATAATATACCATAAATATCAAAGCTGCAGTGCAGCCCCTATATGACAAGTCACAGACTAGTCAGAAAACACTTTCTGAGATCTGAATCATGGCCACTTATATATTCACTTTTATTAGGGAAAAAAAAAAAAGGGAGAAAAATTAATAGCATCTCTCAGCAGAAAGACTTATTTCTAGTCTTCTACTTTGCAAAGAGAACTGTCATGTCATTATTTTGGTGGGTGTAATGGCACATGCTGTACCAACCATATGTAATCAGAGAATTAAATGCTGGCTCAGATATGAAGACATAATGAATACACACATTTTTTTAATGAGAAAAATGATTGAAAATAAAACCCAGTACAGTGCAAAACACAGACGTCTCTGGCATGATAAAACTTTCTGGAAATGTAGATTCTAAGTTGCCATTGTTGCAATTATTTAAGACTCCTTTAACTGCAAGTTGCTACTTTTAACTTTTTCCCCAAAAAGGTTTGTACAAGATGCACAACATCCTTCTGGCCAAGCCACTGCCAGTGGTGAACTGATGAGCCTAAGCTGGGACAACCTGCTTGTGACATTGGAGACTTGTGTACAGGTTGGTTTGGGGTGCACCCCCATGCAGGGAGGGGTCTGGGACCCAAAAGAGATTAGAGTTCTTTCGTACTGAGGAAGGGCTTACAGAGGCAGAGATGCTATCCCCAAGTGCTCCTAACTGGTTACACAAACACAACCTCAATCAGGGAGCCACACAGCCCCAATTTCCACGCAGGAAACCTTCTGTCCTTGGCTGCATTTCCTGGTTGATAAGGGAGGATGCAACAAGAGCTGACAGGCATGAGCTGTACCTTTGGCTTCCAGAGTGTCACTGCCCTTCTCTGCCTCATTGTTCCCACCTGAAAAATGGGCACAGCTCCAGCAATCCTACATTGCTGGGTGAAAAGCTCTGCCAAAGTGGTGAGTGCTAGAAACAGCCTCTATAGCTGATTCTAGTGCCGTGGACAGGCCACTCAGACCCTCTTCTAGCAGGTATATACATTCTTCATCCTCTCCTCTCCCCCTTCAATGCTCTCTGTCCTGTTCAGTCTTTCACCTGCCTCTCCTTATTCTGTGGGAAATTCCTGCCCACAGATCAGTTCCATGGTTCCCACTTTACACAGCCATTACCCCTGGAGCTCCCTTTGAATCCAACTGCCGAAATGGGAAGAGGTAACTAAAGAGTTGTGGAAGAAGAGACACGATGAGCAGGCACTTCCCACGCTTGGCTGCAGGTGGGGGCTCCATGGCCGTGCCAGCACCACAAGCTCATAAAACCCAAGCAGAGAACGTGCTGTACTCCCCAGCACTCGCAGCACACACAGGGATTGATCAGGTTTGTGTAACGTGAAGCTGAGCAGCAGCTGCGCCAGCCCAGGTACACGTCACCACCAGCAGCTGGTACAATGAGCTTCCCCCCAAACCCACTGCTCTACGATCATCTAGGGACTGCTGCCAGCTCCAAAGGCTCCCTTTCTTCAAGAACACTTCATTTCACTTGTCATTTTTGTCCCAAAATCACACTGTGTTACCTTCATTTTGGAGAAGAAGGGTACTAAAAATACATATTATGTCCTTTTCAGTAGGGCAGAGAGGAAATACAACAGTACTTATTGTTGGCTGCAGAACTCTGATTTTTTAGCTAGTCGTGGAATTTTACCACTTCAAAGTGATCCCTGGAGGGGTGTTTATTAGAGGAGCCTGAACTCATCTCTGGCTGAAACTGGCTCTGTCGAGCTATCACAAGCCACATGTGGCTTCAAAGTGCCTCTGATAGCAGTCTCCAGAACGGTGTAATCCATCAGTTTACATTAAATATTTATACAACACTACTCTGTGCTCTTCTTCGTTTAATTTGTCTTCAAAACTTACCCCAACGTATTAGCAAAGTTCATTGCTTAACATTGCTGGTACCATTCAGTAGGAACGCTGTGCTAAACAAACAAGCCCGTCTGCACAGGCCACCTTATGGCAGCAAAATGGCAAAGTCCTGCCTTGACTCACGCCAAGGAGAACTGGGAGCATGGGCAAATTTTAGAGCTGTGATCAAATCAGCAGACTAATTCCGGGCAAGAATGTAGTTTTTCAGTTTCCAAAGAGGAGAAAGACTGTTCTGGCAGACTGAAGTGTTAGGTTGTTGAATTTCCCAGAAAACTTACAATACTCCAAATTCAATAACGGCTTCTTAAAGCTATAGTATGAAATGTCCCAATTAAAATGGAAGGAAAGTGTTAGAAATTAAAACTTAGCAGTACAGTTGGACCTGGAACTTGGGCTTGTTTGTCTGAGTTGAAATGAAAAGCAGCACAAGACATTTTGGCAACTCAAAACCATTTTGCAGATTTATAGTTTCAATAAAACACTATTGTGTAAGGTGGAAAGCTTTGATTTCAGTTTAGAGTAATCTCATTGCCTCTCACAGGCACAAGCCTCACTAGGAACAGGAGGTGGACACTGTCTCCAATATCCAATAGTGCCATTTATAACTGAGAAATTCATCAGGTGGGGAAAGACATGAGCAGACTAATATTCCTGCTGGAGGACCTGCAGGCAGTGGGGAGAAAACCTGTACCAGTATGGAGCCATTTGGAAAAGTAAAGACAAATGCCTCCAGAAACATCTGCCAAGTTTAAGCACCGTTTTTTTCCACAGAGAGTTCTCTGGCCCATTTTTCCCACAGCATCAGCCTGAAAATTCCTGAAAAGAAATTCTGAAATGACAGAAAAGCCAAACTAAATCAAGGGAAAAGAGAAGAGACCTTTATGCAATAACCAGAGCAGTAAGAATTTACCAGTGAATGAACTCAGTGTGTAAATCTGGAACACTCAGTCCAAAGCAACAGCAAGGCAAGGACTGACTCAGCTACAGCCGCCTTTCAGGAAGAAGAAGCAGATGCCAAACAGTTGGAATGAACAGCAAGGAAATGATGCTGGGACTTTGTATTAAGGGACAGGAGCCAGATGTAGGGCTATAGGCTGGCTTGGAAAAGGCTAGGACTGCCAAGAAGATGAGCTGTTTTTTCCCTGTGAGAGTGAAGAAAAATAATTGAGATCTCAGCTGAAAATACCCACCTTCAGCCTCTGCTCCTCCGAAAGTGAAAAACAAGGCATTTGAAAAAAAATCCAAACAGATGAAAATCCAACATTCAGAAGTAGTTTTATGTGGACTAGCCAGTTAGGATAGGTCCAATAGAGTCCTTGGTCTCTTCTACACCTTGTGTCATTTGCTCCAGCATATATATTTTATCATCTGTATCAGAAGATGAACCTGTGTTGTTGAATTTATTACTCCAATTAGTATTAGTTTTCCCACTGATTTTTATTTTGTACCTTACATCTGATAGGATCCATTTTTAGGCTTCACAGAGAACAGTGCCCATCACCCCAGGCTGCTCTCTGTACTGTAACAGCAGCACCTCTCTGCTGAGGTTTTCCTGATGGAGCTTTCAGTGTTTTGGAATAATTCCCCATCACTCTGGATTTATATACATTCTTGTAATCACACACATGCAATGATGCTGAATATTATAGCAGGAAATTAAAATGCTTGGAAGGTTTTTTTTTTAATCCAATTAGATGTTATTAAAATATATTGGGTGCAAGTTTTCCCAAAGGGGTATCTTACAAATAACTATAACACCAGGTGTGGGTCACAGCAGAATCTATTCTATTAATTATAGCTTCCAGAGCATTTTAGCATTACAATATTTCCAAATTAATAGCAAGTTAAAAAAGAAAAAGATTAACTCAGAATGAAAAGAGTAACACCCAGACATCCGGACTGTTTGCATTGACAGCAGATAACAAATTAGAGCAGAGGAAAAAGCAAATTCAGAGTAATATGAGGACCAAGTGCCATCTCGTGGATCCACAGGCACTGCACAGGCATGGCACAGCCACAGATGGGATTCAGGACTCCTCAGATGCACGATGGATTTGTATGCTGTAGGCATCATTACTGGTATTAAAAGAAATCACTTCACTGAAATCCCTGACACGCTTTCCCTTCAGAAGGATACAGACATTGCCTTCAAGATTTACGGTTGTCCTGTTCCTCTGGCTCCCACGAGAAGTCCATAAAACTTTAACCACCCCGTTCTTGCACCACAACCATAAATTCTGACTGGTTTATCTCAGACAGCACAACCTGGGCACTGACTGCAAAGCCAGGCAGAAGTTACTGCTGTACAGCTGGGGCCACCCACATGACCGGGTTTACGCAGAGCCAGTACCACAGCCCAGAGCTGTAATCTTCACCAAGAAGTTTCTCTCCCTGCATTGCTCCCCAAGCTAAGTTCTCCTTGCACAAATGGTCCTTCTGTTCCTACCTCTTCATCTCATAATTTCAAAAATCTGTGATACAATGTTCATTGAAGGGGGACGACCAGAGCCCCGGTACCCCAGAGGCACATGCACCACTGCTGAGTGTTGCTGGTTGCTCTGTGGTGCCAGACTGACACCCTGATTGCTTTGCTAAAGGGACCTCCCCCTATTCTAAAGTAAAATTCTCAGGGATAGGAAAAGATACATCTGAAATTGGTTTTCCCGCTTGTCAAAGCCACCAAAAGTCATTTTGCAAGAACACACACACAAAATCTATTGAAGTCTGAGAAGGATCAAAAGCTACCCCCATTAAAATGTTTCTGTGGGAAACCTTTCCTGTACTTCTTTCCCAAAACAAAGAGAGCAAGACAGAAACTAACAGTGGAAACTTTATCCCTCTCACAATTTCCGCTTATTTTTTAGAAGCAGATACTTCCTCCTCAAAGGACTTCTGCCATCTGCCTCTCCCCATGATTCAGTAACTCCCATCACCTTTCTGGAGTGAGAAGAGCTTTGTAGTGCTGTGCAAGATGAGACTACACAGAAAGAATATGGCAACCAAGTGTATGTTTATGCAACAAGGATGAATTTATAACTATATTTTTTGTGCATTTGCCCATTGTTATTTTACCCTATGTACCCCACTCTTGTTTTTGTAGTAACCAGAGGTTGGCACAAAACTCTTCAGGAGCTGGTAAAGGAAAAAACTCACAAAGCAGCTACTCTAGATGAGGAGAGGGGAATTTAGGAACAGGTCAAGCCTGCTCTCATGCTGCCCAAGGAGGAAAGGCCAGGCCAGATATCCCTAATGGCCTGAAATCTTTATTAACAGCCTTGTGGCAGTTGCCTGAGTGTAGAGAGATATGATTCAATCCATTTTTCTGATAGAGCTTCCAACAAGAGGGTCTATTAAGAGGAATGAAAACAAAGTCTCAGTTGCCTTCCAGCTGCCTTCTGCCCCCACACACAGGAGCCACACACTTAACAAACCAGCTCTGGGGTTCCTCCTCCCTGCAGAGCAGGACTGGCTTCTCTGCTGTGCCACAGGTACACCTCCATGCCCAAAACCTTTCCTTCATGAAGTGGATTAAAGCTGTTCCTAAAACCATGGGTACCTTGAACTTGAAAGATAGCAAAGGAATAAATATTTTAAAACTTGGGGAAAGTGTCCATTTAGATGAATACTGTGCTGAAAATAGTACTTCAACTCACTAGATGACTATTAAAACATTCAGTCCAGTTTAATGGAGTGATATTCCAGTTACATGAAGTTTCTCAGAAAGAAATGTACTATCCATCACCTACTTTCTACTCCATTTATCTGTAATGGAGGTGATTAAAAATACCTTTTTTTGGTAAAATCACATGCAAGTCATCTCTCTTGGCTAACTTTTGAGAGACATATTGGGATGATAAACATAAGGTCATCAACTTTGAGAGTAAAGAAAGGTGACCTGTCTATTGATACAGACAAATCAGACTGGGAAGGAGTCCAAGGAGAAACACAGAAGGGCTTTTAGCCCAGATCAGAAAGCCCTCCCATTTCTTCCTCCAGAGATGGAGGTCAAATCAGATAGTCCAGACTCGGGAAGTGAGTCAGCTGAGACAGAGGTGAGCTGAAATGCCCCACAGGTGTCCGAGGGCTCTTGCATGGAGGCATGGGAAGGCACAGGCACCGTTCCTCCCTCCCAAGGCCAAGGGCAGCATTACAGGATTTACCCTCTTTTGCCATCCCTGCCAGACCTCACATCTGCTCTTCCTGCCTAATCCGCTACGCAAAGCATTTTAGCTCTGTCTCAAGGGCAATTTAGGGAACTCTAATTTAACCCAGTGACCCAAGCACACCTATGTGTCTGCCTATGTGTCTCCTCTCCTTGGAGACCACCAGCAGCACCAACCCCAAAAATGCTTCAGAAGATTTCACACCTCTCTCAGGGACATTTTAGTCCCTGCTAAACAGCTCATCTTTCTTTATGGACAGTAGTAGTAGAACTAACTCACTGTATTTTTGCTCTCCCAGATGAGCCCTTCCCTGCCACAAGAATCTGTTGTAAAGAAAAGATGCTCTTGTACTGGTGTGCTCAGTTTTCAGAGCAGCCCAAGGGCTAAGTCCACAGTTCCACTGCAGAGTAACCCAGGGTGATCCTTCAAAGCAGTGAAATGGTTTCATCCATTTTTTACTGGCAAGAGGCAGACTTGGAGCGAGAGCCAGTGAGGCGCTCATGGGAAGAGTTCAGATGGATTTGGAGTAATTGCAGCTAAAAATCACCATTTACACCTTAGCCCTGGTGATGTCACCTCTCTGTGTCACTTCCAACTTCACCATGTCCTTTAAAAAACCCTGGCATGAGAGATGCCCAGAGCTGTCCAGGTTTGAACCACTCACAGCCCAGGACTCCAAGGAGAGTAGTGTTTTCAGACATCCCTCTGCATGTCCCGAGTGGAGGCAGCCCAGAGTGTGCCCAGCCTACCCCAACAGCACAACAGCTTTTCAAGGTGTCCCCATCAGCACCACCACCATGCTGGAAGAACAACCCCAGCAGAGGTCAGGAGAGGAAAGACGTCCCTGCTGCCTGCGAGCTGAGGTCACAGGGAAGGATGTGACTCCCAGGTTCATATTAGTTCATTAAGGTAACACTTCTTAAAGATAATTACAGTAAAATAACACTTTGTTGCCTTTAAACCAATGGCACAGCTGGCAGAGCCCCAGGAAAGCTGGGCCGTGCCCCAGCCCCAACACTCCCCCTTTCCTGTTCAGTCTGGGCAGTCATTTAATGAGGTTTTCAGGCAGAGCTCTAATGCAAGTGCCTCACGTGCAAACAGCTCCTTTGGATGCAGGGCTGGGCTGAGAGGGTAATTTTACCACCCAAACTGCACCAAGGGTGCAAGCCTGAGCTGTGAGGGTAATTATACCATCTGAACCATTTGCTTCGTTGCTGCAGAAGACCATTAACACCTGAAACCAGTAGATCATCTATTTTCACGTGCATGGCTAAGACTCACATTCCAGGAATATCAGACCATGTCTTCTTTCATGCCCAGGTAACCCATCCTGAGCAGAAGGTTTGCATCATTTTCAGAGCCCACCTAGGAAGGAAGGAGAGAGATTTCACTGTTTCAAAACTTGATCGAGACTGCCACCTACTAACATGCAGCTGAAATAACCAAAATTGTGTTGCGTTTCCAGACAGAAACTAACAGAACACAAGCAGGAAAGAAAACTAGGAGAATTGCACATGTAAAGTTGTTAAAAATGAAAAGCATTTCTTTTCCTGGATGTGGCGATAAGGCTGATCCCACTGCAGGGTGCAGATGCTTTTCCTTGGCTGTATTACTAGGTCTCAGCACCTAACTCAGATTCATCTGATTATTTACTTTAAGTAACTGCTTTTCTGCTACTTTCCATATGCGAAACGTCCACAAGCTCACCAAGCTTTCTCAGAAGAGGCCATTCTGAATGACTGACATTTCAAGAGAAATACCTGTGGCATTTAAGTTTTTTCTCTTCAGCATGTGGTTTTGCTCCTTCCCAGACCAAGAGGGAGAAGGAAGCAGAAAGGTTTTAGAGGTGCAGTGGGGACTCCAGCCCCACCTGCAGCTCCTGACACAACCAGTAACCTGTGAATCTCTGCTCAGACATTCTGGCAAACCAAACACTGGTACACATCCTCTTTAAGGTGTAAGCAACCCCGTTTTTGCTGGGTGATTAGATGGGCCATCAGGAATGGTTCCTACAGATCAAATTTTACATAATTAGACAAAAGGCTGCCTTTAGCATGACTCAATCCCAAGTATATTTTATTTGACATAGTGGTTTAATGCACATTACAGCTCAGCACATCGGCACAGGAAGGATCAGCAATGAACTACTCCAATTAGGCTGATTTTCAGATAAATCTCTACAAATTTCTAAGAGCAGATTAACACAGGCTCTCCAAAGAGCCCCCTAATAGGACTAGCTACAGGGAACAAATTAAACCAGTGCCATAAGAGAGAACATGTAAAAGCATTTTAATTCAAGGAGTGAAGACCTGTTTTGGTGGAGAAATAATCCAGCCTCATTCAAACACTAAATAGAAACATGTCCAAGCTGCCAGTTATTTGGGACAATCACTGGAAACAGTGAAATGTTCTCCTGTTAAATCTTTCAAAAGAAAATGGATTTAGAATAAGATATTACTTTTTCTGGTTTGGTCCCTTAGTGGAAGAATGAAACTGAGCTGAATTCTCTCTGCTAAGGACATATTTGTTTGTGTCCCATGTGTTATTATAACATATCTAAAATAGCTAAGTGTGTCTTGCAGCAGAAGCTAACCCCTGCCAGCCAATCTGTACAAGGGCATGTGTTTCCTACACACACCTGTACCATCCAAAGGGATGCTCTAACTGCAGCTCCAGGAGCTGGACCCTCTTTCCCAGTGGGCAGGAAGAAGAATGGGATGAGAGAAGAAGCTCCTGAAGGTGCAGAACTATAAAGGCCACAGCAGCTGCTCCCAAGCTGGTGATTTTTCCTTGAGTCAGAATCAGTGATCAACTTTTCCCAGTCTAGGTGGGACATTTGGAGAGCCAGCTAACACCATCACACTCATCCCAGTGGCTGCTTGAATGGGACTGTTACGCAAAATTTGCCCTATTAACAAAGAAACAGAAATCATTGTCCATTTCAAGCTTTTGGAGACTTCCCAGAGGGAGGAATTAAACTTTTCCCATTTTGGTTAGCCAGAAAGGCAGAAGAACAATCAACCCATAAATCAATGGATGGAGACTAGACTATGGGCCCAACCATTCCTGTACTCTCCTCGTTGTCAAAAAATGTAAAGAAAATTTCTGTGTCATCTTTGTGACTTTTCTTTCTGTCTTCTGACCAACTAGCAGAAGCTCTTTAGAATTTATATTTCAACTAAAATCAAAGGAGAATAACAGGAAATTCCCTTAGTTGTCTCTTAGTTTTGGAAATGATACCCTGCTGATAGGTATAGCTATCTATACCTTACTATATATACCCTAACAGTCCCCTTAAGGAGGAAAAAGCCACTCTACTCCATCATAGCTAGTTCCCAGCTACACATTAAACAGTCATTCTTTGAGTTTAAAAGCAAGTGTTTTTGTAAAAGGGGGATTTGGGGTTATCTGGAAAGGAGTTTCCCCACAGGAGAATTCAATGGAGACCCCTTGAGCCCAGCAGACCCCTGGAGCCTTACTTTTCCTAATAGCCAAGTGGGAAGAATTAACTTCGTGTAAATACAGGATGTAGCTTTTGCATTTGGTGTTCAGCTGATGATCTTTTTGCTCGCACTATTGAGCAGTTGAAATGAATAATTATATCTCTCTTAATACAACACATTCATCATACAGCAACACACATACTGCTGTATACGACATACGCAGAAAGAGAGTTAGAGCCAGGTATCATTAATCTTAAATATTTATATCTTCCTGGAACAACTAGCTGACAGCTGCTAAGCTACTGGCAAACTGTCTGCCTTGAGTATTTCCCCCCTTTCTTTTGGCACTGTGCCCCTGGCATGGTTTCAACTACACATTGCAGAGACCATTCAGAATAACTACACACTGTCTCGTCAAGTGAACTGGGGAGAGCACTCCCCCTCCAATCCTGCCTGCAGCTCATTAACAATAATGTGACTTGCACACATTTGCATGGGTAGGGGAAATCAGCTCCTCTATGGATCAAGTGACTTTCCTTGCTGAAGACCCCCAGCACACCAGCTGAACCATTGGAAAACTCAGTTTGCAGACTGGTATTTGGATTAACAGCAGGAACCACAAAGAGCTTACAGGGAGGGAAAACTCAGGTCCTGCACGTGCTTCTGTACAGTCTAGACATGGACCTGCTGGAGCAAGCACAGAGGAGGCCATAAAGATGCTCAGAGGGCTGGAGCATCTCTGTTGTGGAGATAGGCTGAGACAATTTGGGTTCAGCCTGGAGAAGAGAAGGCTCCAGGGAGACCTTAGAGCCCTTTCCAGTATCTAGAGGGACTCCAAGAGAGCTGAAGAGGGACTTGTGACAAGGGCATGGAGTGACAGGACGAGGGATAATATCTTTAAGCTGAAGGATGGTAGATTTGGATTAGTTATTAGAAAGAAATCATTTACTGTGAGGATGGTGAGGCATTGGAACAGGTGCCCAGAGAAGCTGCAGATTACCTATTCCCGGGAGTGTTCAAGGACAGGTTAGATGGGGCTCTGAGCAACCTGGTCAAGTGGAAAGTGTCCCTGCCCATGGCAGAAGGGTTGGAACTAGACAGTCTTTAAGGTCCCTTCCAATCCAAACCATTCTGTGATATTTTATTCTGCTATTACTGTTTTACACTTGAACTGTGCCACTTTGTTTTGTTTTGACTAAGCTTACACTGAGGTCACTGACAGCACGGCAGGACTAGTGCCAAACTGAACTCCACCAGCTTTACTCATGAACATGTGTCTGGTTCTTCTTCCTGCTCTGCCATGTGGTAGTGCAAGAGAGCAGAGGGATTTTAAAAATGGGCGTAGGAGGGCAGCAGAAATTAAATTTTGAGCTGGTAACGTATAAACAGTAATTGCCCTGCACTGCATACAGTCACTTAATGAAAGGCAAAAGGGGTTGGATGCTCTGTGGTCTCTTCATTTTAACAGCTGACTTTGTGCCACAATGGACTCAGCATCACAGCAAATGTTGTTAGAAATGCAAACCAGGAGAGGCTCAAATAGATAAAGCCCTTGTAACATTTTGTAACCTCTGTCATCTGTCCATGAAACACTGCAGACTTGGACATCATTTCCTAACCCAGGAAAAGATGATGTGTCATTATTGTGGCTGCACAAGCAAAGTCTCGAGGAGCCTACGAGCACAAATGATGCATAGTGAGATAACAGACTAACAAGCAGATTAATTACAGTCCATTGAGGAATTAACAAAAGGTCTACAAGAGACACCTGTGCTATTGCACCAGGAAGATGTGCAGACCAGGGAGTGCCTAAATGTAGCATTTAAAAATGTATAGAGTGAACTGAACATGTGGTATCACTAATAACTGGTGCTCTTGTGCATGCTTAGCATATGGATAAAGTAATTAACCAATTAAAAAGTGCATGAAAGACAAGTGACAGAAGATGTTAACCAAAAAGAGAAGCAACAACTGCAGTACCAAGGATGCAGTGCACCTAAATGAGGGGTAAGGCCTGGATTCTCCATGTCAGGGTGATTCCTGGAAGCCATTCTGCTGTTTGCTGCCAAAGACCTTGCGCTGTGCTTGAGACTTGCATGAATATAGGAGCTGAATCGAAAATGAATGGAGTAAGGGTAGAACTGAGTGATTTGGAGGGAGAAGCAGACCTGGATCAGTCTGCCTTAGTACTGACCAGAGGGCAAGCAGCCAACTCAAGGATATCTAGGAGCAGTCCTGGGAAAAGGAGGCAAGTCACAGCTGTGAACAGACTCTGTGCACCTTACAGAAACACTGGCATGCTTTTATGTCTTAATGCGTAAAATTCATCCAATAGCATCCGTTGCATTAATTTATGTGTCGAACCCACGGCTTTTCCCTCGCAGTTTTAGCAATTTTTGAAAAAATACCTTTAGCCACTAGTGGTCGTTGTTGTCCTGTGCAGCAACAGTTCTGGAGTTTGTGCCAAATAATTCCCGCGAGCTGATTTTCATCAGGTACAAACCATAATCTAAATTTTAAAGTCAAGCATAAAATGATAGCTCTGCTCATTCATCAGGAGATGAACGGGTGCTACATTTACCTCTTCCTGTAAATTATATTCAGTGTCAAGGAAAACACAGCAGTTTGACAACAATTAGGTATCGCAATGAATTGGAAAGGCTGCAGCCAGCCAAGCAGATGCTGCTTTGTTTACGGAGTTTGTGTAAACACTGATTTTGATGCTGCTCCTTTTATCCTCTGCACACGTATGTCCCTCAACCTAATGACAGGCAATTGCAAAATCACAGGCAAATATGACACCCTGTTTTGTGGAAGTTTGGTGTGTTTGCTGAGTGCTTATACAAAGCAAGTGTTCAAACAAAGAGGATGCTGTTTCCCCAGCTTCCCCCAGACACAGTCTCTGCAGTACACAGAGTTAGAAATTTTGGCCCACACTGACAAAGGGACGGAGGCTTTTAAGTGTTTAGCTTTCAGGTCTCCAGCTGGTGGAGCAGAATTCACAGATATGAGTGGGGCATTCATGGGGTGGCTGCAAAGCATATTTCAGTGCCTTGCAGAGTTACCCTGGCTACTCTGCGTGAGCTCCTTCAAGCAGGGGAAACAGTACAGTCTCTAGTCCTTCCATAAATGCCAAAGGTATACAAAAGGTGACCACAGCCATAATTAAGAAGTTGAACTTAATATTTCTAACTGGATGCACTGGTGAAAGCCTCAGTACCTATGTACTCTGAAAGGCTCTGGCCTGGCTAAAGGCAGAATACTCTCAATGAGAGTACTCTAGAGGAAAGATTAGTAAGAAATGAAGATATAAATTCAGGGAAAGGATGAATACAGTAATTGCCTTTACTTGCTCCAGTTTCCTGCATTTGAGAGATGAGATTACTGTAAAAATCTCAACGTTTAGTAAAATGTCGTGTTACTGTTGAAATCACTAATGAACACTCTAAGAATACCACACTGCTTGCCCTCTTTTCAATTGGCCTTGAAATAACATTTCAGAAAACAGAAAGCCACAGTTTAATTTTAAAGCTACTTCCAAAATATGACAATTTTAATTACACATTCATAGCTATACAGGTGTATAAATATATGCATGTGTATACTCACACAGGTATATGTGTGAATATTCACACATGTACACAAATTCCTTTCACACAAGCAGGAGCTTTTCAGATTGCTTCAGTGGGGACAGATATCACCAATAAAGGAAAAACCCATCCCTTCACTGGGAAATGAAAGCAGGAACTTTCTCTGGGACAATTGTGACATGTCACTGCCCATTTCAGATCTTTAGCAGTGCTCCCATGTTTTGCCCATCCCCCTGGTTAAAGAAACACATTACCCACAGATACACACTGAGAGAGACTGACTGATGCAGACAATCTGAAAGAAAAAAAGGACTTAAAACAGATTAAAATCACTTAAAACAACATGGGAAAATGTTGCCAAAAACCTGACCTAAGATTCAATTCAAATTTAGCTGTTGTCACTGAGAATTTCTGCATTGATTTTGCTGAGCTTTAGATTAAGTCTCAAGCCTATAAAATGAAAAATGGAAGAGGGAACTCTGGTTTTGCAGAAACCCTCACATCACCTCTATCAGCAGACTCCCACAAGCCTTTACAAGCAGTTGTTACTACTAAACAGAATATAAAAGAGAGACAGAATCCACATTATTTCCAAGTGTCTTCCTCGGCCAGGTATAAGAAACCATTCTGAAGCAGCTTTTTGCTTCCTTAAAAAGTTTTTTCTCTTATCTCTTTGAAGTTTTCCTGAAGGAATGTACTCAATACTCATCCATACTCCAGTGGTAGATATAATGAAACATGTTCCTACCATTCATGCAGTAGATGTTCTAGACACTCTATTCACTCACTTGCACACTGTCCCAAAGGCTCTGTACTCATTAAAAAAAAATAAAAAATTAATTCATTTTAAATCCAGTTCTACATAATTCCATTTTAAGGCAATCTATATTCACGCAAGCATTTAAATATTCTATTAAAACGGATCCATCATCAAATATCGTGGAATCCAGCAAAATAATAGCTAACATCTTAGTGCTAAGCCTCCATCAGAGTCACAACGGTGCCTTGATACCCCCTTCATTTATTTCCAATTCTGGCACCTGTAACCATGGCAACATACACTGAAACATTTCAAGCAGAACAGAACTGACAATCACAATAACAGCGCAAAATACCTGCGAAGGGGAGAAAAGAGGAGAGGCACAAGCAGGTAGCTGTTGAAATTAAAAGCTAATGACAAGAAAACAGCTGGAAACAAATGCTGGCTCACATGGCCATATTCTCATGGCAGATGTATTTTTGCAAATCTGATCCATCCTATTAGCTGTGCAGCTAAGGAAAGGGAGGTGAAATAAATATTTTTTTCAGAAAAGAATAAAAGTGTGAACTCAAAAAGTAAGTTGCTGCAAATATAAAGCTGCTGTTTATCTGTTGCGTGCACATCCAGAAGTGCTCAACGTTAGCCCATGAAAAGCAGGTATTTTTTCCAAAGGCAAACACTCACAAATGTGCTTCAGAGAAACACCATCCATCGGAAAAGAAAGAGAAGTCACCTTTTTAAGTGATTCTAAAAGAATAATTCCATTAGCTTACATCAAAGAACAGGTTTGAAATGAACATGAGTTAATAAACCATATATGTGTAAACTGGGATAACTTCCTAGACATTTAAGGGATCTAATTAGCATTTGAATGCTGTGAAGCAAGAAAGGGAAATTCTATCTTTAAACTGTAACAATCAAAACTAGAAATGAGATTGACCTGTGTGGGAGAGCCTAGCAGGATACAGCTGCAAGGTTAGCTTCGAAGGTTTATGGGGCTGGAACTGAAATAACACAAAGATCAAGGCCATCAGGAGACCAGGGAAGGCTGGTGGTTTTTATCAGTTACCCTGTGAAGCTGAATTTACAGAACAGAATTAAAAGAACAAGACTTGCACCAGCCTCCCCACTGCAGCACCTCACGAGCCATAAGCCATGAATCAGGCACCAAACCCACCAGGAAAGTCAGCAAGTGAGGCTCACTGGAAAAAAAAAGGGAAGAAAAATAATACAAGACAAAAGCAAACAAGATGTGAAACTAGAGAGTCAAGGGAAGGAGCCAGAGCGTCCAGGGATTTCTCTGCTAAGAAGCTGTAACCTCCAAGAACCCAACTCTTTGAGCTATTTCACCAAACCTGGCTCTGAGATCGCATAACTTTTCCCTTAGGGGCCTCATATGTTCTCAAAAATTGCACATCCTATTTAGCCTGCTACAATCCATGTAGTCGCCTTTTAGATCAATTTTTCATTCATCAGAAAGAAACACAACAATACTGCAGAAGGTATTAGTCAAGGCAAATCCCATACTTGCGTGGGATAGCGTGGTTGCAGACTGTACGAAGGCCTGAGCCCTGTAAATACGTAAATGTACACAGAGGAAGTCAGAATTTCCAGGATCACACACTGCAGCCAACTATTCTCCCTTTTCAGTGCCTTGTGCCTGAAGTAGGAGGATGGAGAGCCTGGCACATCCCTGTTCCATCTCTAGGTTATGATGGTGGAGAGTCTGTGTTGTCCTCCTGCTGAGGGCAGCTTCGTCCACCTCACATCAGCTGAAAAGACCAGAAGGTAACTCCTGGAGCAAGGCTACCACTGGAAAACCAGACCTAGTCACAGGAGCCTGAGAAGGGCCTCTCACCCCATGGGGTGACTGGGACCTCACTCCTCAAAAAGTATCCTATGCTCTGCTTTCGGTTGCGTCTTCCCTTTTCCCTTGTCCAGGATTGCTTGCAGATACCCACAGTCCATAATCCCATGAAACAGCAAATGTACCAGGCACCTCTTGGTTTCACCACAGTGCATGGTTTTGTTTCCATGCTGAAGCTCCTGGTGTCACCAGGAATTGCATGTCCCACTGCTGATGATCCATCACCCGAGGGCTGCAGCAGCAGGTGTTACAGAGAGAGCTGAGAGTGCTTGTTTTTAGGGTAGGAAGCAGAAGGTTGGTCCATTCCTCTTTTCCCTGGTCTTTTAGTCTTTCAAAACAGCAAAGGCCAGTTCAGGATTCAGTGGAAGCCGAGGAGGACATGGATTAGAAATGGAGAAGAGCTGGCATGTGAGTAAGTATTAATGTTCTGAGAAGAGAGTCTTTTCTTTCTCACTTGCTCTCAGGGAGAAAATGTAACTGTCAAGCCCCAGTACACAAAAAAGCTGTCATTCACCGTCATGTAGGAAGCACCTTACTCTCCTTCCTCAGGGGAATTTCCTCAGTCACCGGATTTTGTAAAAGAGAATATTTTTCCCCTAGCATTGTGTGTCTCATTGACTCCTATTTTCTTCTTTGTCATTCCTAAGACTCTTTTTCCTGACCTCCAAGAACGATTTGAGCTTTTCAACCAATTTCTCTAATGCCTTCAGGTTAACACGGGTTCAGCTGTAGAAGAGTTTAACAGCAGGTTTGCAAGCAGCAGTCGCTCACAGGTGTGGGAGCACTGGGAAGGGATACAGGAAACTGGACAAGTGCAAACCACAGGGCAAAGCCTGCCCCACACTAGAACCTCTCTGGATGTGCTTTACCCCAGATGGAGTTCACAACGCACCCTGTGCTCCACCTGCACAGAGCAGCCCATCTGTGTGCACACTGCACACCTACACCCCACATCTGCTCCCCAGAGCAGACAGATTCCAGCTTGCAGACATGACTCTTACCCGTCCCATGAAGGCTGAACCCACAGGTGCCAAGGCCAAAGGAGAACATCAGGAGCCTCTCCAGCCTGAACTCCTGGATAACCCAGCCTTCCATCCCGTGGCTCCTAGATCTCCTTGAACAATTTGCCCTGTTACAGAATTTTCATGAAAAAGATATCCCGTCGTGAGTTAAGAACTTTAAGCACAAGAAAAGGTACCGTGCCCCTTGGGATGCTATTTCAATGGTTAATTAATCTCACTTTAAAATCATCCTGCTTTCTTTCTAGTTTTCGCTGACTTCTTCCATTTCTAGGTACAGGATCTTGTTATAGTTTTAACAGACATATAACAAGTTTTCTATCTTTACTAGGATGCTGACAGACCAAAAATTTCAGCTTTCCGTTTTTTCAAAGAACCTAGTTAGTGTTCCAATAAAGAAAACCTTTTTTTTTTTTTTTCCAAATCCCACTAGATCAGTTTTATAGAAAGGTATCCTTTTATTCTTGTATTTCTAGGAACTACAGCAGCGAAACCATTTGCATCCAGTGTTCCTCTATTTTTATATTCACTCTCACCTAAAAACAAAAGTGTGAAAATCTTAACTCACTCTGGATTTTGATTTCAATTCACACCTTCAGAGCTAATTAATTAACATTTGGAGTAAAATTACAGATTTGATCACTATAATGAAGATGTTAATATACTGGACTTCAGGAGTTCTAACCAGAAGGCCAGCTGTCAATACCTTAGTTACTTATGTGTGTGTTTTTTTTTTTTTTTAATTTTGCATTGTTTGCCATCCCAAAATGGGAGAAAAAATTTATATAGGGAGAACAATACTCACTAACTTAAAATGTTTTGGAGGCATGAAATTCTAATGCTGTATCTCAAAACTGACTTCCCAGAAAGTATAAATGAGCTAGTATTTCAAAAGAAAAGATCCTTTAGTGTTGAAAATTGAAACTTCTTCATTGCCACTTCAAATTTTTTTTCCCTTCTTTGTTTTCACGTTGTTTAGATTATTTGAGTACACTCAAAATAATCTTAAAAATAATCTTAAAATAGGTACTCAAAATAATCTTTAAAAAAGTACATCTTTTACTTTAGTGAAATGCAGTTTTCTGAAAGAAAATACTACACCAGCTGTTTGACTTGGTATCATAGGACATTTTGCTAGTTTAGAAACTGAAAATACCCCGAGGCAGCCTGGTAGAAATTCGCACACAAGGTCACTAAACTGAAAAAAATGCACGTTTGAAACCCCAACTACAGCAGGATCTCCTCAGTGAGAAAAGTTTTTCCAAGGGTCCCACAGGGACCAGCTCCTAGCCCAACACCTTACCATTGACTGTACCAAGGAATATCAATGGGTTCCAGAAAAAACACGGACATCAGGGAGGTCAGAAAGGATCTAAGGCAGCCCAGCAGAAGGTGATCCAGATAAAGAATTTTGGATGCAGGGGAAAATAAATAAAAAAAAAACAAAACAAACCCAAACAAAACAGAAAGGGAAAAGAGAGCCATTTTCTATGATGGCATGTGGTCCTACATCTAGACAGAAAGCACCTGGGAGCTGAGGAGCTTTTGCTGGGAAGGCTGGCTGTGGGACGTGGGGACACACTTGCCTGAACAGGAGCTCTCAGGATGCTGTGTGCCCCCATCCCAGTGTCACTTCCACCCCAGCACCCCAAACCCACACCCCCAAATCAAGTTACGGCAATGGAAGGGTCCTGCATCACTGTCTCTCCTCTGTCACCCTGGAAGTCTTCTATATCAGGATAAAGCAGCAGCAAGCAAGTGCAGCTATCCCTGGCCTGTGTTTTCTGCAGGACTGGAGCAAAGAGCAGGAGCAGAGCCCAGGATTAGGTCTTTACAGTCGTCCTGCTGTTATCTTTCTACCTGTGGAAAATGTTTTGGGGGGGGGGGTTTTCTAAGTTATTTTATTTTAAATTCATGCTTTATGACTTTGGAATTAGGGATGAATCCTATTAGGGAGACAAAAGGATCCTTGTAGTTCATACACATCTAATAGTGTGAGCAATACAGAGACTATTATATTTGGCACAATATTTAGAGAAATTAATCCTCAAGCGCTACAGATTTGAGGGATTAACGGATTGAGTGACAGCTGAGCTCATCCAGCCTATATCCCTGGATTGTGCCACAAAACCATTTGCCTTCAGGTTGAACATGTTCCTCACTTCCACCCAAGTCAGCACAATTCCTGCTTTTATTGCACTCAGGTCCCCAGGGGAGATCAACAAACTAATAAATCCTTATTTCATGGTGGTTTGCAAAATTGTCATGTTATTTTCATTTCTAAGATTTGATATATCCCTTAAACCCTCTGTAAAAAAAAAAAACCAACCAACCAAACAAACAAAAAAATCCCTTATATAAACGGATTATATTTTTAAAGCTTCAAAATTTGATTTAAAAGCTTTGAATCTCTCTGTTTTCAATGAGAAATGATGTGTGGTGGTCATGCATGTAAATGTGTGCACCAAGCATCATCCAGACCCTCCCAAGCACTGCTTGGAGAAGACCTAACTAGTGGGGGACCTTAAGTCCTGTGTCCTTCCTTCCTAACTTCACACAGCAGAAATGTGACCGTTCCCCTGGACCAAACAGGGATGAAGAGGGGAGACACATTCCCATCCCGTTACAATAGAGGGGGTCTCACAGTGGACAGTCAGGAAATGGGAAGAAATGGCCCCAGTCCTGGAAAGAGGCACTGCCATGGCTGGGGTATCACTTGGCAGAGGCTCCCCAGCTAAGCAGACAAGGCTTGAAGGAAGGGAAGGAGAGGAGATTTCGTGGTTGCCATGGCAGTGGCAGCATGGGGCCATGGCAGGAGAACAAGAAATATTCACTGCAAGCTTATTTTTGTAGCTTTGTAAAAAAAAAAAAAAAAAAACGTGAAAACAGCTGGAATAAATTTACAATTAATCTTTCCAATGTCTCCATACTCTGGAGTCAAGGAAACACACGAGTACCAGCACAATAGGTAAGGTGCAATTTTGCTGTGAGCTGTGGAAACCAATGAGGTTACAAGGTTTTGTCCAAAAGCATCTTAAAAATCAGAGTATGAATGTGTTTCTTGTTTTTCAGGGCTTAAGATACTGCAAGAGAAGGAGAGTTTGCCAAGGAACACTGTCAGAAATCACCCCATGTCATCCAAAATGGAGTCATTTACTGCCCTCCACATGAATTCTTGCAGGGAAACTGTCCACAGCAGGACGTTTTTGCCATCTGTCTTCCCAGTTGTCGGGTTATTTCCATGGCCATTTTTGAAAGGTAACATCCACATGTAGTTCCTGGGCTACAGGGAAGGGTTTGTGCAAAATGTCCTACAGCATCACATGCAGAAGGAGAATGATGGATAAGGGCTGCAAGCTGGTACACACCTGTGTTACAGATGGGGTTTTTTGGAATAAGTAGTGAGGAGGTGCTTTAAGATCAGTGAGAAGATGATGAATTGTAATGGGGGACAACTGCATATCACCAGGAGATGCTACTGCAACGGGTCTCCTGTGGGTATGAAGAAGATCCAGTCTAAATAGAAAAGCCTCCTGAAGGATTGGGGATTTTCTTGTGAGCAGAGAAAGTATCAGAGGCTGTGGATGTCTCTCAACACTCATAAGCTGCTTCTCTGTCCAGTATTCATAGAACTTACAGCTCTTAACTGTGGATCAAATTAGGATCTTCATGAATAAACCATAAATTTCAGTGTCTTCAGGGTAGGAATAGACCTGACTCTCCTCTCACCAGGCAACATGAGCAGATCCAGCACAGTGATGGGATGGGGAGGAGAGCACCCAGCACTGGGCTCCTTCCCTAGTGATCTGCACATCTTTGGGGTGTCTGTGCATTACCCCTCCCCTGTGGTGTGATGTGCGGGATTGAATGGAGAACACGAATGTGCCCCCAGTCCTTGTCAATAGCTGATGTTTTCTTTTCCTTCCTTAAAATTGTCCTTCGGCCTTAATTAGCTCACAAAGCCTGTTGTTCAAAAGCTGAGATTTCCTCTCTGGGTTTTCCCCTGCTTCAGTTCAAATCACATCTAAAGACAGAGCCATCCTTTCATGAACAGAACCATTTCTTTCGCTTGCATTGCCAGCATGGTTAGGCTCTTATCAAATCTCTTCCCTACTGTAACATTTCTTTTCAAGGTAGCTCACAAACCCTTACCTGTTTTTCATTTTGACCTGCAAATAGCAAAATACCATCAACTGGAAAAGATAATTACTCACTTGTGAAAGTAAGTGTTATTTTTTTCTTCTATGATACGGGCAATACAAATGTCACTCCAAGTCAGGTTGTATTAAGTAGTTTCATGTCACATGACACAGTGTGAATTGACACACGCTGTGCTGTTGTATGAGATCTGGGGTTACTTGTTTGAAGAGACATTTTTCTTTTCTGTTTAGGAGAAGATATTAGGTACCATAGATATTACATGATCCATCCATTAGCAAAAAAATAGATCCAGATAAAGGTATAATTTCTGACATTCAGAGCAAAATAAAACCTGAAGCTTACTTCTGATATATCTACTGGCAGTTTATTCCTTACCATTTATTAAAGAGAATAAAAATAAAGGGAAGAGACTACATCTGTAAGTAAATACAATTGATATAAAAAATAAAACAAAAATCCCTGTCAGATTCCGAACTCAAACTAAATCAGGGACATGTTTCATGTCACTAACTGGTAGACACACTGAAAAGCCTCTTAAAAGTCTCAGCATTGTTTTATTTTTTAATAAGTTAGGGAAAAGTCAAGGAGTTACCAGCAATAATTCTCTAATCCACACACCAGACCAGTATCACCAGTTACCCAGTACTACCTCTTTAGCATTTAAATTCTATTAAAAAAGGTTGGGAGGGGATGAAAGAGTTAATTCCTCATTTAAATCACACCTAAGAGCATTCAGTCAAGTCACATCTACCAACTCAATTAAAATCCTAATCAAAGCTCATTAAACTCATGAATACAAACCGTGACGGCATTTGTTTGTTTGTTTGTTGAAGATTTTCCAGAACTGGGGTGCTTTGCTCTCCATGAGCCTGGAATGGCTCAGTAGAGCTTTCTAGCACAGGAACAGGAAGGCTGTGTACTCACAACCAAGGAGGAACAGAGGGGTTCCCCTGGTTTCAGTCTGATTATTTTGGTGTATAAGTTACCATCCTTCCCCTACTTTAAGAACTAAATGACAAACTGGATTGCTCAGCAAATCTACCTCTGAACAGGCTGGTTACCAGCAGCAGCACCTGCCTCAGATGCAGTGAGCCTCGCAGAAGCCTCCTCAAGCTGGTCCCCTCCTTCACTTCCATCATGCTCCCCACATGTCCATACATCATGCAAAAACAGCCACATTTCTCCACACTCATGCCCCTCCAAGCACACAGTCTCAGCACTGGGTTTATTATCACCTTTAATTCTATCCTAAGGTCCTTTCTCACATTCCGCTTCAGACCTTCCCTTTGCTCTCCCTAATATTTTGAATGGAACGATTTCTTCACCTGAATTTCCCCTTCGTTTCAACAAAAGGAAAACAAACAACTCAAAGCAAAATCTAGCTGAAACCCTTACAGCTGCTATTGCATCAAAGTCATGGACTTCAATATCAAATTCCACAACATATTCACTTGAAACCAGGTCCAAGCTGACTATCAATATTCAGGGACTCCTCAGTGAACCAGTACTTAAAATTTGTAATGAACTCCTGAAGCAAAGAAGCTTCACAAAGCTTTATGATTTGATCATGAAAGTTCTGCCATGCTCTGAGGTTTGAAACCCTTCAGCTGAAGACGGAATTAAATACATACATATATATTTAACCAGGTCTACTTTAAGGGTCTGTATTCCAGATAGTGAGGACAGAACATCACCAAGAGCCTCAAAGAAGCCTTGATCCAAAGGAAGGCAGGGTTACCCTGGCACAGAAGGGAGGCAAATAGCTGTGGATTGTCCTCATCTCCTGTTCTGTCACAGGGGACCCGGCAGGAAAGACACATGTTGGAGACACCGAGCAGAAACCACTGTCTCTGAAGCCAGAGCTCTGCAAGGCAGAGCAGACACTCAGCCCTAACGCTGGGGACCAGCCCCAGTTCGTCTGGAATTGGTAGCAACACGCACATGACTTCACTGTCACATCCCAGTTCGAGAGCTTTTTCATACATCATGATCTTGCTGACTGATAAACTTTCACAAAAGTTTGGAGTGTCAGGCTGCTTATAAAATAAAAACCATCACCACTGGACTCTCCCTGCTGTGTTCCACTTTTCAGATTGTCGCAAATCATAGAACACAGAATCACTAAAGCTGGAAAAGTGCTGCAAGATCATCCGGTCCAACCTGCAACTAAATACCCCTGTGGGTCCTGGGTCGATGCTGCACGGCAGTCTGAGCTAACATCCCTGCAGCCTCCGTGGCACAGATCCGGAAACTCTTCCCTCACAGAGAACACTTTTGGGGGATCATTTTGCATCGCTGATGTGCTCGAGTGCGCAGAGCAATGCAGCCCCCTGTGCTCTGTCAGCAGCACCAGGATCACGGATTCCTAACAATGACTGTGGTCGGGGCGTTGCATTTGCAAGCAAAACACACTCTTACTTTCTCAATATTGGCTCCTTTATTGCCGGCTCTTATAGTTGACAACACAGGAGAGAACTTCATAAAGAAAGTCTCATGATAGCTGTTATTTATTATGCAAATACTGCCTGCCATGGCAACATTGCATGCAGTAGTTTGCTTTATTTGCTCTGGCACATGCATATTCAAATTAAGGCTGCGTACATTGTGCCTACACATTACAAAGATTTTGTTTTCCTTGACACTTACAGGAGAACAAACTGCAATTAATACAGCCTGTTTAAGCAGACAGCACCCAATTAGTTATCATCCATTTTCAGATTGGGACTCTAGACTAAAAAACATGGAACTGGCTTCTTATTCAAAAGGAAAATACATCCAAACTACAGGTTTTCAAAGACACATTTAACTCACAATGGCCAGGATACTCACTTGGCCTTTAATGTGAAATGGAGTGTTAATTTTTCTCTGTCACCTCTTAATTGCTTCCTTATTATACTGTTCAAGCAGTTAATTGCTAGACTGAGTGAAAGAGTGTTTTCAAGGGAAAGGAAATGCCACAGCATGAAAGAAAAAAAAATAGAAGCAGTGCACTAGTGTAATTGGGCCTGATACAATGTTAGTTGGGGTACTGCCTTTAATGGTAACTACAAAAATTAATAGGAAAAGCCAAATTGTTTTCTATGGCAAAACAAGCCAGGAGACATGTCAGGAGGTTTGGCATTCAGCTGACATGCACTTAGTGGGATCACACTCTCAGCGAGATAATGTATCCTGTGCGTTTGTACAGGGACCATTTCCTTCTGTTCCACCTCCTGCAAAAGGTACCTTACTTATTTGTGGTGCGTGAGCTGCTTCTCCGGTTCTCGTCTCTTGTTCTACTCACGGTTATCCACGAAGCTGACAAGAGCGTCCCAGTGCTCCGGAGCAGGAAAGATGAGGGCTGGAAGCAGCCGTGCGGATGCAGCCTCTGGCTCTCCCAGGCCGCTGCCCGTGACTGCTCTGCTGAGTTCTCCAGAGCCTCCTGAGCAATCCTTGCGCAGAAGCCTTGAAGAAACAACCATCAAACATTTTTCTGCCATTCCCGCACATGCAAGGAGTTGAAATGACTGGCCTCCCATTTGCAAAGGCTGTGAGGATACCTGACAGCTGACAGCTGCTGGGCTCCCCTCTCTCACCTAAGCCCAGCAACTGACACTCCTTCCCAGAAACCAAGGCCAGTCCTTTTGCAAAGGAGACATGTGAGTCAGTAGGGAAAGACTTTAACTGCTGGCACAGAGGGACAACAGATACTTCAGATGCGAAAGCAAGAATTACAGGCTTTTTTTTTTAAAAAAAAATAGTTATTGCAGGTTCTAATGGCAATCTTTGCGTGACAGTGCTAGAATTCATGATCAGTAGTATTTCCTCCATCCTCTAACTCTTATTAGAGAATAGTAATTATTAATGGAGGAAGGAGACAGGAAAAAAAAGCAGATGCCAAAGATAGTGTAGCATGGTAGATTTAAATATGCACATTAATTCATAAGCAAAGTGAGTTAAATACGAATTTTGAATTAATTTCCTAAATGCAGCTTCCCAGTGGACAATAGAAAGGATATGATCCAGTTATCAACTTGTGCTTATTAGCATTCAAACATGCTGATTATCTCATTAGTAAGACTACATTTGAAGTCCTCCCTTTTGTTTCCTTCTCTAAACTGTTGGTCTTCTATTTATTTGAGGAAGAATACACATGTATTTAGGACTGAGGAGAATTGACCCAACCTTGACTGAAGAATAGCAAGCATTACAGAACAGTAAAAATATCTCCTTTCATTTTAAAAGAGTTTATGAAGTAGTACTGTCATCTGCTGAATTAGGTGGGGGAAGGTAAGTATGTGCTTGACAGTGTTGCAATTTCATTGGAAGAAGATTATGAGCAGAAAATACCAAAGCGAAATTCAGCTTTCCACCAGACAGATCTCAGAATTGCACGGAGAACTCCAAATGTTGAACTGAGACACTGGCTGGTGTAGCTCTACCTCTGTCCTGCCACAGGGCCAGACTGCTTACAGCTCTTGAGGAACATTGCTGCTGTCTGTTTGCATACGCTGCAGGTACCAGTCACCCAAATTCTCAGCACAAGAAAAAAAAATCCCACTGAACGTGTGGAATGAACAATTTACAGTCCCAGAGCTAAGACATAAGGTTCTGGCACAAAGTAGGTAGAAGGTGTGAGCTGCATGTCTTCACCACCCACGACTACCACATCCAGTGAAGACAAATGTGGCACCCCTCCACAAGGCTGCAGGGCCTGCCTGCTTGCCCTGCTTGATAACACTCTTGTCATCTCACTAGTACAGCCACTTTCAGTCAACAGAAAAATGAAACTAGGCAAAGTCTTACTTTGCAGGACTTAATCACACTTGTACCACCATGCTGGAAAAGGTAAGGAGACCCAGCAGAGGTTACAGTCACTGACATGCAAGGGAATGGCTCAGAGGGAGTTTATCACTGCATTAAACTTTCTGGGACTCTGACCCTTTATCACAGGGAAAATCCCCAGGAGAAACCTCAGCTCATCTTCCCCACATAACCAGCAATGGGGAAAGGATCTGTTCTGTCCTTGTGAGCTGATACCCCTCTGTGATAGGAATGACTGACCAGCTCTCACAAAGGTGAACCAGTCCATAGCAATCACAGCACCACCTCCGTTCCTCACCATGCAGAGTCAAGATATTCTCAACTCTGCTGATTATTTCAGCACTTCTTTACTATTTTATTTTATGAAAACCCTGAGAAATAGCACAATAATAGTATTGCAGTGCTTTGAGATTTTCACTTCTTTTCATACCGTCAATGCTGTGTCTTGGCCACATCCCAGCATCTTCATTGTCTGCATGTTTATATGGCCTTCACTTCCACCTGACCTATGTGCCTCACAAGCTTTAATTTGTTTTATTCTGTCCACCACCCTTGTGGGATATTTAATAGTAAAATGCTGAGGCATAGGATAGATTAAATATTCTACCACAGATAACACAGACCATCTTTCTCCTCTGGCCTAAAGCCTTTGTGTTTAAACACAAAAAGAAATTGTTAAAAACACTTAAAACACATCAAGAAACACCTCTCTCCCACTTGTGTAATCAACAAGTCTTTATAATTCAGTCTAAACACACCAAAAGATCTTATTTTGCATAGCAGAATTTCTGAAACCTTCTCTGAAAACATTTGATCTCCATACAATACCTAAGTATATGTACATTACCCCCTATGCAGTGTCTTGCTGTTATTATAGTATAGTAACAATCTCTTTATATATTTCTGCCATTTAAGAGGGCATAAATAGGTTCTCTGAATAGGATGTAATTAAATTGAACAACCTGATATCTTATTTTCATAGAAATCCATTTTATTAAACTGTTTCCATTCTTGTATATTACGTTCTTTACCTAAATCTCTCTCATTTTTCTCTTTAACTTCCAATTTGCCTTAGTCTAAGCATACTGACAATGTCCTATATAGCCTTGAAATCAATTTAGTGAGACAGTCTCTTTGTACAACAATTTTTCAATCTGTTACATTTGCATTTCTATACCTTTTTTTTAATTCACAAAGAACAGCATGTCTTATCCAAAGGAAACGGGAAAACTGAGCTCCAGGAATATTAAAATGTTCTACAAATTGGTCAAATGATTTAAAATGTCCATCCTTAAACAAATCTTTAATACAAATGAACTCTTCTTGTTGCTAGGTTCTAAAGGCTCCATTTTTAATACAAGTGGAAGGTCCTCATTATAACACAATAGAGTTAAGGGAGACAGTTTCTCATTCCAGCCCACGAATTTATGCACTTTCCCCACATTTTACAGACTGGGAAATAGTTGTTAACATAATCTTTTCCTGTCACACCATTTTTATATATATTTTTATGTCTGTGTTATCTCTAGAGTTCAAATTCTGTATATATAGATCCCTGTAAAAACGTGTAAAGGAAATTACCCTTGTCAGGTCCTTATCACTTACAGTTGTGATGTGTTAATCCTACTTTCCCGTCACAATTCTCACAGATCTGCTGCATTTTATTGCAGTAAGTTTCACATTTAGCTTCCCTAATCATAGAATCATAAAATCAGAATTCCGCCAAGTGTACCACGATCTTTATCAATAAAAAAAATAGTGCACATTTCTCTTTACGTAGTTTACATTTCTCTCAACCAAGTAAATGAAAGAGTAAAATAATAGTCATTCACACAGAAAGGACGACAACTTTAAACTGAAGTTTGTTCTACAGGATTTAGGGCATGAGATCTTTAGATCCACAAGGCTGAACCACTCATCTAAACCTTCTGACCTCCCAAAAATAGAAGCAGAGTGCTTAGAAACTGTCAATCTAACCAGGACTAAAAGGCCTTCTCTATGATACAGAAAAGGAGGTGTCTCTCCCAGTCAGACAGCTGCAGGACAGACGAATTATTTAGGAGGAGTTAACCTCAATGAACACTGGGCTATGGAAAACCCAGATGTCTGAGTTAAGCTACTGGACTGTGCTTTTTCTGTTTTCCTGTAGACAGAGAGCAGGTCTCCCACCTAAAGCAGGTGACAATTTCTCTCTGGAGGTAGAGGTGAGATTAATTTCTCTCTGGAGGTAGAGGGCTCACAGGTGAAGACCCTGGATGACAAACCTACACAAAGTGCCAGACTCTCAGCTGGCTAAGCAAAGTGGAAAAAAAATCTTTGTCCCATGGATTTGCTTCCATCAACAACTCCATCACTTCTTGTGTGTGACACCTGTGGCATATATACCATCCAGCTGCCTCTCAATAAATAAGGTATGTCTTGAGAACAAAGGAACAGCCTTAAAGTCTGCTCAGCCAGTAACTTTGTGTCCAGAAATCTCTCAGGTTTGTGTAACACTCTTGGTCAGGTTGTTTCCTGGACAAGGTATCATACCTTGGTAGAGGTGGTGAATTGCTGTTTTACTCCTCTAGAAGTAGGAAAACATCAGTGATTTCATGACAGGTGAGAAAGGAAATCACTAACAAGGCTACAGTAAAAACAGGGCTGTCAGAGCACTGACAGGGAAAGTGGTGTCTGAAGAAACTACCCTGTGACACCTTCGTGCCATGGGCTCTTCCCCTTCCTGCAAACTGACCATCTTATCAGCAGAGGACCAGATTTCAAGAGATGCTAATCAGCCTGCACCAAAGTCAATAGGCACTGAGGTGTCAGCACAATGGGCTAGAAGAAGTCCAGGTCCCGGGGAACACATTTCTCAGAGCACTCAGAATAGCACAAAACCGTTTCCATCTGATAGGTTGGACAAACATCTATTTATATTATATTCTATATGTCTATACTTAGATTATGACATACTCTAAATGTCATAGAATTTTTAATGACAAAGACACCACAACCTCCTCTCTCTGTTTCAACATTTTGCTTTCCTTCTACTCGCTCACCAGCCTTGCCTTCTGACTTCTGTTTGCCTGTCAGATTTTACTTCCCCACTCCAACCTGGATGATTCTGTGATTCTGTAACATGACCAAACCAAACAACTGGGACAAAATTCATTCCACTACTGTTCCGTTAAAGCCAGCGGATTTACTTTAGGATTGAATTTGCTTTTCTTATGTGAGGAATGGGGGATTCAGAAGGAGATAAAAAAAGAATGAAAAGAAAAACTGACCTTGGTGGTCATATTTTCTTTAATGCACGAGGGCCACTCGATGAATGCATACAGCCACCCTGACAATACTGCCTGCATTTGAAGGCGGGTGGGTGTAAATATAGGTAAGGGCACTAATCAGCCAGGTGGCTACATGTTACCCTGAACACAAGCAATTAAGTACAAGGGCAATTTTCTCCCAGAGGTTAGTTATTTCATAGCCAATTAACCAGGCAGCTTCACCCCACTTTGAACTGTGTGTGGAGTAAGAGCCATGTCTGCATCTGGACCCTCAATAGATTCCCTGTAGCTTTAGCCATCAGCCCTATTCATCTTTTTCTAAAGTAGTTACAGCATCCACCTGCCTTTCAGTATTTAACTCCTTCATTTGTAAAGAAGCAAGCAGAACATTTGAACAAAAAGATATTTTTATCTTTATAATAGGCAAGGCAATTTTGGCACTATATGTCTATGAAACTCGGCATTCAGCCTTGTGTAGTGTCTTCACAAAATCGGTGAATGCACTTTATTAAACATACACACTCTCTGCAAAGCTGGCCTTTCGAGAGAGAAATCTGTATTCTTTCCTGTTCAGAGTTTGGCAGGTCCAAGGAAGATTGACTGAACGCACAGAAGGAGAATACATCCAACTAACACAAGCTAACACTGCAATCTCTTTATGTAGTGCATTAATAATGTAATTACACCTTAAACATTAATGGAATATGCTGAATAACTCTGAACAGATGCATATCACAGGCTGTGTACGTCTGCGTGCATACAAACAACACTCAGATTTTATTCCCACCAGACAGACATTACAGCGTGTTACAAACACATGGGTGGGACACATCCATCTGCAGCTCCACGCACCCAGCCCGCACACGTGGGCTCAGGGCAGATGAGGCCACCACAAGGGCAGTAGTGCCGTGGGCTCCAGAGATAGGAATCACCTCCCTGTCCCAGCCCTGCCCTGCCCTGCCCTTAGAGCTGAGCTGCACTTGCATCATCAGATAACGAGCTTTCTCCCTTGCAGCTCTCAGGCCACAACTTCGCAAAGTACGAGGGTGTGGGTGTAACTCTGATAGTGATTGTTCCCATCAAAATGTGTGTATAGCTGGATGAGGTTCTGCCTGTGGATCACCAACACTGCAATTCCCTGTCAGATCGGCTCCCTCTGCCAGGTCCCCAGGCTTTCCCACCAGTGACACAAAGAGCCTGGAGAGCACATCACAGCTTGGCTCCCACAGCCTACAGTGCCCTGAGATCCCCTGAGGACCCCACATTCCCAGCGCAGGGAACCAATAAAAAGCATCTCCCAGCACTATCCTGGATTCTAGAGGAGAATCAGGGAACAGTTTCATGTCCTGGTGCTGTGAATTCAAAAGGACTCCTGAACGCCCGGATCTCATTCCAGAAATCTTCCTCTAAATTGCACAGTAGACAAAGTCAAGACTATAGAATAGAGTTAGAATAAGTAGAAAGTCCATAACTGTTGTAAACTTCTCTGATCTTCCCTTTACATTCTTTCTGAGAGTTTTTAATGTTAGAGATATCTCAGATATTTTAAGAAGAAAAAAATCTACACCGTGGAACAACACATTAGAAAGCCACACATTCTCCTTCCCTAAAAGGATTAAAAGATATGAGGGAAAAGGAAGGATCCCTCGGACTTTTCAGTTTCTAGGTTGCCAAGTTCTTGCAAAAATAAGAATGTAAAAGCAGAACATAAATAGAAATTCAAATAAAATAAACTAAAATATGAAACACAAAAAAATGCGAGAATGCCCAGTAAGGGAGCTCTGTCTCCCAGGACCATCCCTGTGGCATCACGTCTCCCCACCCCACAAGCCAACAGGGCTCCCCAGGGCTCAGAGGGCAACGCATCCTCCTGTGTTTGGCTTCCCAAAGTGTGCTTGTTTAGCAAGGAAATGTCCAAGTCAGGGCTCAGAACTTCTTTGCCTTCCCCACAGGGGAAATTTCTAGCCCCAGTAAATAGAGCAGTAAAAATTCTCCCTCGGGAAGCTAAAAGACTTATCCCTTTGCCCCACAGGCTAAGGCAGAGAAACCCTTTGGCACATGTCAGCAAAGACTGAAAAAACACAATAAAAATTGTACCAGCTCACAAAAAGAGCCCACCTAAAAATTTTCAAATTTCACTGTTTATGGTCAGGATCATAAGATGGTTATAATTTGGCTGCACCAATTCCCATCCCCCTGCCCTTGCCATTCTCTGTGTATATCTCAGTAACAAGGCTGTCATTTTAAGCATTATTTATTTACCAGGCAACCATGGTATCGTTTGATATGTAACGGAATATTTCCATGAATTTTATTTGCTAAAAATTAGCAACATGAAATATAAGGTTTTAAATCTGCTACAGTAAGTAGCACAAGACAAAAACTAATCAAGCCCCTGCTGACAATTAGTTAGGTAACACTCTGACCATTAGGTTCTGTCCACTACAGCTATTATTATTTGCATAATAAATGTATTAATTGCATAATAATCATTATGTCATTTTGTCAGAGAACTGGAAAGTATATGCAAGTTACACCGTTTACATTTTAAAATTAGCTGCTCCCAGAATGTATCGGAAATGAAAGCTCGAATTCACAACACTCACACATTACAGATTGAAAAAATATGTTATATCAAACATCCACATAAATTACAAAAGCTCCTTTAAAATGTCAAGTATAGATCCTACTGTGCTTAGGATGTCACCATAGCTCTAAAAATATGGAGTGATGAGGCATGGATACAATTTATAGCGGAAATCAAGCACGCTTTTCAACTTGCACGCACACATACACACACACAAAAAAATCAAACAAATCATCCCCTTTTCAAATTGAAGTTGAACTGAAGATGTATTAACTTCACAAAAAATTGTCCAGATGAGTGACATCTGACTGCAGTATTTGGGGATCCACAGCTGTAATACTGTATCGCCTTTTTGGTTTGACAGTAAGATTACAAAATTTAATGCATCGGTTTTGAAGACAAATGCACTAGTTGAAATTAAATGGTGTTGGATAGTAAACTTCAATTAGTTCAGTTGTGACACCCCTGTTTCCAGTAAAAATCAGTAAGCCAACACTTTCAGGCTGAGCCTGCAAAGAAATATACCCTGGCAGCTCCCGCATTGCAAACAGAAAAAACTCTTTTTGCAGATCTTGCCCTGGGACTAAACCCGCAGTATCTCCTCTTGGTTACTAAGTACTTCCCAGGGTGCTACTTTAAAAAATGAGAAACAAATATTTATAAATAGTATTTTCTATGCTGAAAACCTGCAGCTCTTGAGAAATAAAAAGGAAGAGGGGGTGGGATAAAACAATGCTCTGAATTAACACAACTGTAAGCACAATGTGATTTTCACACAATGAGAGAAAAATCTTGGACTTCCCTCAGCGAAAAGGCAAAACCTTTGCTACGTGGTCATCTTGCAAACTACTTCAACTGCAACACCTTCAGATAATGAGGCTAGTTAGGGAAGAAATCATCAGTAATAATATGGCACCTAATCCTTGCTCTTTATTTACACAGTTCTGCCATGCAGTGTCAGAAATCTCTGTCTAGTTATCAGCAACCCTCTTAAGGTCGTTCCCTTTCAGGCAGCCGCTCTCCAGAGAGGGATGGAGGACAAAACATTTGTTGTTGTAGATTTTTCTCCTTTTAAATCGTTTTGCACCGTGGAGAGACCTGTGGGGCATTCCCGGAGGGTGCCAGGAGCCGGGAATGCCGAGGGGGAGAAGCGCGTTCCTCTCCCGTGGGAGCCGCGGGACTCTGCCCACAAGATGGCAGGCTGAGATGCTGTTTGCATTTTCCAGCCAGTCTTCAACTGGAAATAGTTTCCCCTCTCAAATGACAGCAGCCCCAGGTAGCAGGGGTGACATTTGCTTTACATTATGATACACACTAATTAATCATTAGCGATCCCAGAAGTATGTCGACTAAAAATGCTTTGCTATGGCTCATCACAGTAGGGGCTTTCAATGTTGATACTGTTACACACACATATGTTCCACGGCTGGTTGTTACATAGGGATGGATTACTGTTTTAGGCTACAGAATATCTTTTAAGTGCTGCTAAGTATTGTTTGCTCAAAGTCCTTGCAGTTGGTAATGAACTTAATATCTTGTACTTTATGTGATAAACTCTTGAGGTCACAAAGTTGCTGCTTGATTGGGCAATGAAATAAGAGTTTTACAAGCCAAAGCTGCTGCAAAACTGACTGGAACTTTTTGTGGCATAGTCCAGGCTTTTTGGGCTGGTTGACATTTTTCCACCCTTGTGGCAGCCTCTATGCCAACAGGTTGGGGCCACCCTCTTCCAGCCCACCAGCGACCCCTTCCACAGCTGAACCCAACCAAGGTGACTGGAGACACAAGAGTACTGGAAAAGGTGACGCCTGACTGCATTTCGAATGTGACCAAAGCTTCACGCCACTTCAGTGAAGACACTGAGGAGTTTTGAGCCACCTCTACTACTAAGTGCATAGGCATGTCTGGGCTGGAAAACAGAAGGTGGTGAGAAGTACAGGAAAGTTCATGTTAATAAACCTGAACAGAAGGTCAGGAGGTCCAATAGCACCAGCAGCTCTCAGTCCAGCCTCATGCGCCTTCAACCCCAGTTAAAAGCACTCGACAGGCAGGAGGAGAAAAAAAGATTTGGACCTCGATTTCAGCCAATTATGAGACGGTATTTTTTTGAAAAGTAAGCACAAACCTTCTCCCTGGGGATTCTCCTCAGTGGCTGTAAAGCTGTCTCATTCTTCCACCTCATGATTGCTACACAGAAGCAACTCAAACCCAGACATCCCTGGCAGTCCTGCTCTTAGTAGGTTCATCTTCAGTCATCCTAAGCAGACACCCATTCTCCCCATGTAAGGACATAAGATTCTACTTTAGCTGCCATGGTTCAGGAGCCCTTGAACAGATCCTTTCAAATGGTAAAGGATGTTCAGGTGCAGACCAGTCAGGGGGAATCACAAACGGTTAAAATGTTCTGTAAACCAAAAAAAAAACCCTGAGTTCTAAAACAGTTTGTAAGGAAAAATATAGTCACGATAACTTTAGAAATACTCTGATTGATGCAGGGGGTTGGTGGCCCAAAGATGGCTGAGTTCTGAAACTGTGCCAGAGAAGAAGAAATCCCCATAGTGCAAAGTGAGGGCCTGGAACAGGACAAGGGCTGGACATGGACACCATCCTTCTTTGGGCTCACATGTGTTTAACACTCAAGGTGAGCACATGTTTTTGCAGAGGTTATGGAGCAGATATCTATGTTGCTTCTCCTCAGGAAGGAGGAGAGTAAAGATGGAGCGACCAATAAACATTTGTTACGGGATTTTTCTCTGCCATTGTGCATCACCTGTGTGTCAGAGGGGCTCTGACAGTCTAGGTTGTTTCCACCTGCACAAATGCTCTGCTGGGCGCAGGACATGTGTCCACACTCATTCTCTCCTGTAAAAACTTTGACTCATGTCCTTGAAATCCTGTTCCTAATGTGTACATTTCTTGGTACAAGTCAAGACTAGGTCAGCTAAAGAACTGGCAAAACCATTATTGGTCTAATAGGTCAGGAAATTAGTCCTGTTCAGGTAATGGAACTATATTAAAACCACAGAAAACAAAATAAAAGGGATAAAGGGGAAGTGAGAGAGAGGTTGAAAAAGAAAAAGGGGAGACTTCCTCTTCCATATGAACTATATGAAATATGGTTCTGTATTTCAGGACTTGGGATTTTAACTAAAATACTGAATACCACCAAAGTTTTGATACATCTGTGACAGTTAAGATTTACAATTTATTTGGCTTCTTTGACTACCACGAATGCAGATTTTGGGGATTATGTACAGTAAACCAAAATTACAAAAAAATGTGACTTACACATTCAGTCCCTGGATTCACAGTAAAGGCCTTTTACATGGACAGGTGATTTCTGAAGGGGTGAGGCACCATCACCTTCAGGATCTGCAGAAATCTTGGTCTTGCATTCTGATGTTCCAAGGCACCAGACATTTCCAACCCTGCAGCTGCCTGCTCCCACCCCGTGGCTGTTTCATGCAGAATTTTCTACAAGCAGGGCAAGGAGGAAAGTTTCTTCTTTAGCCATTTGGCCACAGTGCTCCACAAAGCTCTGTAGCACTCAGACACATCTGCATTCAGCCACTTGTATCTGCTCATAATGTTTCTTCTTCACTAGCAACCCTCAACAAAGTTTTCTAATTCAGCAATAAAGTACTCAATATTTTGATGTAGTTATCATGCCATTCCAACACTTTTCCCCTAGGTAAAATTTCCTACTTGGTCAATTCTTGAAAAGTGAAGAAAAAACAGTAGTCAAGGCCGAGTGTTTTAATTGTCACACCCATTGACTTTCAAGCCTGTACTGCTCTATTTTAAAACTTCTTGACTTAAACCCCGTTCTATCCCCTCCCTCTCTCTTGCCAACCATAACACTTATTTAAAATTCCCTCTTTTCCTGACGTATTACAGGTCTGAAAGCCCCCACGGTAATTTAAACTTCGGCATCTTTTCAGCAGCCCCCTGATTTATGAGCTTACAGTTTCTACATTCGAGCTGCTTTACACCAAGGTTCGAAAAGGTAGCAAGAAAATAAAAAAAATAAATAAATAAATAAAAAGAGAGCTGACTTCTAGCAGCGGGATAGTATTCCTCAAGACGTGTCGATTTTGTTCCCTTCTTACTTGTGAAACAGATGGTGTTTTATGCTTAACACAATCAGTACCATTCTCTATCTGTTGCCTTCTAACCTTCCCCACCTGTGTGAAACCCAGCCAGAGCTTAATGAACATACTTGGAGCTGTCTGGACTGAATTAGTCCCAGTAGGAGTTACCCTTCAGGTACTCCACAGTCTCTCATGGCCGTGTAACTGCAAAGGAATACAAGAAACCTTTACACTGTGGCTAATTAAATAAAGGTTTGCTCTGCTAAGTGCATTTTTTCCCTTCCAAAAGCAGGTAATGTCTACTATGTTGAACTATTTTGGAAGCATTTGCCACTGCCTTGAAAATTCAGGAAGACAATTTTGGCGTGAAAATGGGGTCAGAATGTGATTTTAAGCAACATTTGTCTTCCATTTTTAAAGCTTTCTTCACTTCCACAAACCAAATTATTACAATAATTACCTTACAATATAAGGCATTAGCAAAATCATGCTTTTCAAAATTCACATACAAGACAAAACTTTTTGTTCCTACTATTCATCCCCTAAATTTGCATTTCTCCCATGTGAAATTTTACAAAAATATCTTTTTGACAGCAGATCCTTTAAAATGAAGATGAAATTACAACCTGGCTACTTTGACCACATTTTTCATCCCAGAAGGCAAATCTTTAAAATGTCATAAAGACATGCTAAAGTAATTTCCTACATGATAATTATCAATTGTAGAAAATTGTTGTAGTGAAGTAATTCAGCAGTCTAAGATTACTTCCAAAGTACCTGTGGTGGGATCTCTGAGTCTGCTTATACACTGAAATTTCTGCTGCTGGCTTTCATTCTTCTGTCTGGAGTGTGAGACAACTCTGCCCAGTTTCCAACCTGAATAAGCTCAAAACTTCCATTAAATTAATTGGATCGTTGATATGAGCTGGGCAAGTTATTTTTTCCAATCTAACTTAGACCAGGAATAGGGGCTCATTGGATTGCAATTAAGTGGATGGCCAACCTTTCTCAGGAACATTCACTAAAATAACAAATTATGTAAGTTCTCTATTTGCAATTCCCTCATGCTGAGGTTTAGCTGTGAGTCCTTTCTATGGTGTTCCGTTGCACACTGATAAGACAGACTCACATTTTCTTAACACACCAAGGAGGACCATTGTCTGGATGTCCTGTATTAATGTCTGTCTTAACAAGTTGGACCCTTTCTACTCCCTTAGCCTGGGCTCCCTTGCAAGTGCTCTGTAGTGACCCTCCTCTTCCAGAAGTGGTTGTTTGCTGGAGTGATTGTACAAAGGTATCTGGGAGTTGTTTGTGTAGTAAGTGAGAAGATGACACCTTCACAGACTTCTCAAAACCCCTCCTGGGGCCAGCTAGAGTAGAGGAATATGTAAGTCTTTCTGCGTGTGTGAAAGGGATGAACCGTGCAGAAAGAGGATTTCCCCAAATTGCCTACTGGGCAACTTCTGGGGAAGGAAAAAGCTAAACAGGACCAAAAAAAAACCTGACAAGGCAGGAGGGTGTTATTTAAACTAGAAAACAAGAGGAAACAAAGCATACAAGGCAGTGACAGCATGCTGTCAGTTATGTGTTGGTAACAAGATATCTGGTTTTGAAGGAGAGGGCAAAAATTCCAGTTGAGCCCCGCAGCAGGCAGGCGTCCCTCCCGAGGGGACATCCAGGGATGCGACTCAGCACCACAAAAGGCAATCAATAAAACAGAAAGCAGTGGTCAAACAAATGCCAGCAATCACTCTTTCTTACACTGCCATTTAGCTGAACTCCAGGACATCCCAAATAAGAACAGAGGGAGCACTTTGCTGGGGGCACAGAGAGAGGGGCAGCTAAAATAAAAGCTTGATTAACAGTCTAGAGACTTCAACAGGACAGACTGGTGAGGTAGGATGGAAGGACAAAAACAGATGAGCTATGTACCAGTCTTTCAAGTAATAAGAGATTTTCCTGACATTTCTAAGATGTGCAGGCAAAGTATCTGGGAACCTATGCCTGGGGTACTCTGCCCATCTCTAATTCCATCACAGGGACTCACAGAGGTGAAGGTAGCAGGACTAGCAATGTAGGACTTAAAGTGAGGAGTTCATCATATAAATCTCACATTCACACTGTGTGACAGGGCAGGCATTGCCATAATATCAGACATTATCCTTAGAGTCATGGCAATGGCTTTAAACTCCAAGACTCCCACAGAAAAAAAAATGTCCTATCTCTGGGTGTCACAAGACCTATGGGAAGGATCTGTACCAACCCTATACTAAGACACAGAACTGGGAAAGAGACAGTCTTCTCCATGGTAATTCTACCCAGTAATTCTAATCCTTGGTCTTCTCTACCAAACCCAACCCCCAAACTCTTTATCTGCAGTAGCAGCTCTCCTACAACAACCCCAGCAATGACAAGGAAATGTAATCTTAGAGGAGTGCCCTGGATGAGGGCAACATTCACTGGGCTGTAGAGCTCTTTTTGGAAATGTTCCATTTGGGTTGTAAACCAGGATAACTGTTGAGAGTTACCTTTCGTACTTAAAAAATAAAACACATAAGGTTCTCCTCTGGCAGCGAAAATGATGTGCAGAGTTGAAGAGCTAACTCTAGCTGAATCACTAAGTACAAAGGAGCATAGTGTAATTAAGTTCAGTGTCCTTGTGGGAGGGAATGCAACAAAACCTAGCACTGTGACATTAAGCTTTAGAAAGGGGATTTAAA
>VXAY01007089.1:5390049-5508732 GCA_013399855.1 Oxyruncus cristatus | reverse complement strand
AAAAAAAAAAAAAGAGGAAGCTAGTCAAAAAGGCCCCGAAGTCAGAAGTAAGGAAATTAAAATCCTTCAACTCAGCATGGAAGCTACTTAAGCAACCATAATAGAGTCCCAGAAGGAATGCGCAGCTTTTCAAAGAAACACGGAAGGCAAGAAAAATAAAATTAGCATGGGAAAACAGAAAAGTTCAAGGGGTTATTTAAGCCAAACAGGTAGAATTTAAAAAGAAATGAAAACCTATCTTAGGGGAAGGAACACAACTCATGGAAGGTTCTCCCCAGCACGTAGGTGTGTTTCAAAAGTTGTGGTGACTGAGAAATGAGCTGGGCTGAGGGGAGGGTGGCGTGTGTGAAGGAGAAAATAACTATGGCAAGTAAAAATGGGTAACTAGAAAAATGGGTTTCCGGAATATTTCAATGGCTAATAACAGTGAATAATTTTATTGCAGAGAAAATTAAGTTATTTTTCATCAGCATGGAGGGGGGACTGTGAGGATACAAGTTGCCTGGGATGTGGGAGTCTAGGAGAAATAAAAGGGTTAAAATCAAAGAGTAGAAAATAAAAGAAAAGTTAAAACCCAAGAGATCCCTGGAGCCAGCTGGAATAAGCAACTGCTCCCTAGGGTGGTGTAGCTGGGGGCTGATCACAACTTATGATTTTACAGTGAGCCCATACGGAAAGTGGAGAAATTCCTGCACTGACGCTCTTCTCTACGTCTTACAGAGTGCATCAAAAGCTTCTTGATGTCTTATGCAGCCCAGAGTGACCTCTGAAAATATAAGGATACCTAAAGTTCCTGGGAATGCCTCATGACCCTTCCAGACCACGAACAGCATGATGCATCACTTCTAAATGAGCCAGGAGAAGTAGAGCCTTCCTCACTTTAATTGAGTTGGGCTCCAGCAAAGCGCCCTGTCCCCAGCTGCATCCAACCTGCAGCACAGAACACCCTGTTTGCACTTTAGTCATTTGTGTGGTCTTTTAAGTAACTATTCATTGCATTATTCAATGAGAGAGCCCAGTATTTACTGGATTACTGGGTCTGTATTGCCTTAAAGACACAGCTCACTGGTTTGGGAGCCAGCTGCACCATTGCAAAGCAACAAGCAAATATTTCTCTTTTCTCCTCCACTTTTAAGCTACACAAGAAAGTTCTTTAAAAGAAAACAAGAATGGTGGTACTAAATAAAAACACAGGGAGTTCTAGGTAGCTGTCTTTTAGGCAATATATTTGCTGACCCAGCCACAAAATCGAAGGTGGCCATCACTCATTTAGACTGCCTCATGCAGACTCCAGCTGAAAACAGGCAAATTATCTTTCCATAGGCAAAACAAGGCCTATTTTGGTGTGTGCATGTGTGTGTCACATATTGATTTCTGCACATACTAAAGGACTGACTCACAGCACGTCCTGCTGCAGCATACGGCCAATTTCTGTGGTGATTTCTGCTTTTCAAAAGGCACATGCCCTCAAAGAAACAAAATAAGAAGAGAGCAGGAAGCATAGTGGCCACTAGCTGAGAGGACCCCACGGTGACTGCAGGCTGGGAAGATGATGGCAGCACACACTGAAGTGTTTTGAGTGTTGTAGTAACCAGCACAGGTAACATTCTTGGGACAAAGATGCAGGACAACCCTTGTGGTTGGGTGGGATAAGCCAGAAGCATCTAGAGGCATCAAGTTAAGACAGGGAATGAAACAGGAATGTACAGAAAGTGGAAAATAGATGCAAAATAGCCCTTTTCAGTGATTTGAATTGGATGCTATGCAGCTGGAGAACCTTCCATTTGAGCTAGCTGCTAGTCAGGACATAGTTAATCATTGGGATGAGGGATAGTTACACAAAGGCTTGCATAGTGCTGCTACACACAGTTAAGCAGTTGCTGTTTCGTGGTCCAAATGATGGCCTTCCATGAAAACCATTTCTGTCCATGTATATGCATGGCACAGGGAACCACTCTGGCATTAATGGATAATGACAACATGCCTTAGTATAAAGACAGAGACCAGTTGGTGTTGAGGACAGCAAATCTGACTGCATGGTAACCCTCTACAGAGAGCTACAGGTTACCTGTCCAGTTCCAGGTAAAAGAGATCAACCAATCTGACTCTGAGTTCATAAGCCATGGTAGGTCCAGGTTATGACAATTTAACATCCTCATGTCCTCTTCCACTCATAATAAATAAACTCTGAATAAAGAGCTGTTTGGGCTGACATTTTCCTATCAATGCAAGTGAGTTTAATAAGGACTTCTATGAAGCAAATGTGGAGTTCTGTCTGTGTCTCTAGAACAAGCTGTCTTTTCCAAATATTCCTGATTATTTATTTATTTATTATTCATGCAGCACATGTTGAGCACAAAAGTGCACCAGCTCAGACAAAAGGTCCCTCCAGCCAAGTCACTTGTCTCCAAGAGAAGTGAACAACAGATGTGCTACACAAGACTACAAGCATCAGGCAAGCACACAGTAGTATTTTAGGCAGAATATTCCTTCAAGACTATTCTTAGGGAATTCCAGTAGCAGAGGCTCTCTCTTTTATTTAAAAAGCTGTGAGATGGTTTTTCTCTCACCTTTTCTTAAGAAAACTGTATTCCTCAGTCCCCTTTCTGCCTATAGTTCCAGCAATTAACAGCATAACTACTGATACAAATCCCCCATGTGAGTATTACCAAATACGAGCAGAACCAAACCTCAGGCTCTGTTCCAGTATGGTTAAACTCAATACCTCAGTATCCTGTGCTTTCATTAGTGTGATTTCTGCTCTGCTGATTGCAGGCTAAACTTTATTCACGTTTACACCATATAAATCAGGATTCCAATAGAACTGAAGGAAGCTACATCGGAATTATATAAACGTCAGAGAGCAAAATTTAGTCCAATGTTGCCTGAATCTTTTTTATCAATCACAGAACGTACACATCAGCTAATAAACTCACTCTGGCTTTGCCTACCCAGAGTCAGTAGCGGGGGAGGTTATTACAAAGTATTGCTGAAACTCTGTTTGTCCAGCTTTAGGTTGGCTGACTTCCACGAGGAATGCGTTTAGTTAATTGAAAAGGTTTTGGTTAAAGTTTGCCAGCAAGAGATCATAGAGTTCTAGGCAACACATACTGTGAGTATGAACTCCATTCAACCTTTGAAATACCTCTGTGAAGGCAGGAAATTGAAATATTGTGCTATATTGGCAACTAAACGGTCATTTATCATCCATGCTAAGTTTGGAGCACAGTGAAATGATTTTTAAACCCTACGAGGATTGATTAACAATTACAAGGTGTGTCTATGTGGATATAGATTATATACTGAAATACAGTTTCAGGAAGAATATGAGATAATCAACAGCTGTATCCACCCTCCTGTTTGCCTAAGATCAAATTTGGACTGTGCTCAGAGACACAAACACTATATTAAAACACAATAGAGTTAAGACACCTACTGACAAAAGCAAGGAAATTCACAGTTAAGGGGGAAAACACGCCATATGTTCTGCAGTACCTTGGAACAACAGGGAGCATTCAGCTCATCATTAAAGAGGCACCCAGTTGTGCCTAGGTATTGGAGAACATATGGAACACTTCCCTGCTCATGTCTGAATTTCCTTACTGTTGTCAGCTTATGGATCAAGCTTGACTTTTTACTTTTTTTTTAAAAAAAAAAAAAATACAGAGTTCAGGGGATTTTTTAAGTGGTTGTTTAGTTTGTAAAATACCATTTTAAATTTATAATTATCAGCTCCATGGACACACATAAATTACTGCACGCCTGCTTTTAAGAAGAATTCAGGATCCCTGGAAAACATAACTTGTAAAAATGAAGCAGTGAGCTGCTCAGGGAGTTTCCAGGCAGATACCTATGGAAGGTTACAACTGGCAGGACTGATTTGACTTATTGTATCCGAAAAGCAGCAATTTTATTTTATACTTCAGCCCTTCCCTTTAAGTCGCCTCAAGGTTTTAACCGCCTGAGACAGTATAATCAATCCATTGCACTGCAAATGTTTATATTTTAATTACCAGACTGTTAGGAGTCCCCAGTTGGATGCACTGTGCTTGGTCGTGTACCTCCATTTATGAGATCCAAAGGACTTACAGTCAAAGCTGCTAAGGAGCTAAAAGAGAAAAGATAATGGTTATTGTTCCCGTTTCAGAACCAAGGTTTCCCTCAAGCAAGAATGATCCGGGATTAGGATAAGCTGAACTCTGTAACACCTCACAATGAGCATTCAGCATCCTGCTCTGGCCGCTTCTGCCTTTATTTAAAATAAGTAAAACAAAGACTGCCGTACAGGGAGATGGCAACCGCACCGGCAGGGCTATATCCACACGGTCATCAGGCTCCCAGGGAGCAGGACCAGGAACACGCTCCCCTGGCTCCCTTTGGTGTCAGCACGAGAGGGCAGCATTGCTCGTGGCTCCCGAATATTTGCATAAGGCAGCTGCCTCTTGAGGGGGAGGTGGCACCCAAATGTCCCTTATCCCCAAGGTGGGCCCTGTGGAGACGTGGAGGAAACATTGTGTTCAGAACTTACATGGCAATTAATTTTGCATCAGTTTTTTTTTCTTTAATTTTAAAAAAATAATAATAAAATTTCAAATTATATGTCACTTTTATCAACACATACAGAAATCTGTTGTTTTTGAAAGCAGCCTTGTCAAAATGCATCTGAGTTTGGCTCTCTCATTCAAAATATACAAAGGAGGAGGATAGGGAAGCAGTGGTGTTTTTGCACATACGAAATCCTGTCACGTCTGAATTATGGTGTGATCTCACACATGTACTGGATAACCATAACTCTCATTTTCCTCAACAACAAGTTTATCTCCCTACTTTGCCTCCTAAACTACTCTCTCTTCCTGTCTCCAAATCAGATTGTTCTTTCAATAAAATTAAAATAATAATAATAATGAAACAAAACCAAAAAAACTCACTTTGATGTTTCTAAAACTTCTGTTTTTCCATTTTGCCCCACTTTGTTCAGAAAGAAACAAACTCTTTGCAGTCTCTGAGTAGGCCACCTATATTTCCTTGGCCTTATGGAGTGCTGAGTCCATCACCCCTGATCATGCTGGTTTTATGATTTAGGACAAAAGAGTGACATAAGAAAATCCTGCACAGCCAAAGACAAAGCCACAGGACACTGCCCAGTCTCTTCTTCCTTAATAAAAGGAGGGAAGGACATTGCAAGGAGGTTGGTTTTAGCAAGCCTGAAAGACTAAATCTGAGCCAAACTCACCCAACCTCCCCAAGTCAGCTTAAAACTATGAGAGCTGTACTCTCAATCCAGCCCATGCAGAAAAAGGTAGGAATGAGATTTAAACTAAAACAGTGAAACAACTCACAGTATTACAACTCATTTATGTTCCTCCTTCAATCCTTGAATCACCTTTCTCCCCCTTTAACACACCATTAAAATATTCTTAGGATCTGACCATAAACCTAATTCATATTTGTAAAAGTAGTTTTAAGCAGTCTAACAAGTTAACAAGAAAACTATATACTAAGCCCAGTGAACTGTCTGATTGTGTTGACATTGTGAGGATCCCTGGAAAGCTGAACCATTTCACATATTTGCATAGAAGTTGGAGTGGAAGATTTGTAAGGAGAGCACTTACCATGAGCGGAAAGAGACAAAGGAAAGTGTAGACAGCAGCGTTGTTACACTCAATTTTCTGTTCCAGCCTGCTCAGCTCTCCTGGGAAGAAATGTCTTTCCATTTATTAAAGTCCTTGAGAGACTGGATACTCTACAATTCAGATTTTAATAGTCAGTGTTGATGTTGACTACTCAGTTATTAAGTTGTCTTCCAGAAGTTCATACAAACCCTCCATCTGAAGAGGCTGTGGAGCAAACACATCGGTGTTCCCCTTCAGATGTCCTCTGCTGCCTTGAGGACTGGTAGCAGTATCCCTGGGGAAACTGCAGCCACTGCTCTGCTCCATGGGCACAGCAGAGAAAGGCTGAGGTGCAGCACAAACTTCTGTACCCTGTCCTGCTGAAGGCTTGTCTGGATCTCAAGAAACAACTCGGCCAACCTCCCCTCCTCAGCACTTTGCGCCGACATGACCTCAGGAGTCAAGCGATGCAGCAGAGAAGAACATCAGTGATGTTCCTCACCTTTTACATGCTGAGCACTCATAGCTAGAACGAGGTTTAGAAGAACAAAGGAGGCTGATAGGACCCCTCACAAGAGCTGTACTTTCCTCTCAATCTTCAATACCATTTTAGAAAGTAACAAAAACACACTGATCGCTCAAAACCATGGAGGTGTCTTTCCAATCTTTTTTTACTCCATTTCTGGATCTATTCAAGATACCAAGACACACTTCTTAAACGCCTTCAATGCTCATCTCAGAGCAGACACAAGGCCAACAGCTGTCTGCATAGAAACACAAGTCAGCATTACTCTAGGTCTGTGGTTAGATCCCATCTTTCCACTGGCAAAAGAAATTGTTTGGAGACTGGGCTTCAAACTCAGAAACATCACAGAGTTGACAGGGAATATTCCCACAGTGCCTTAAAATATCATGGTCACCCTGCTCCAGAAAAGCCTGCAAAGCTGAGGATCAAACATATTGACCTTAAAAGAGTGCCAGATGTCTCCTACCACTCTGCCAGCCTGTACAGGATTGAGGGTGGGATGCTGGACTCTGCTGAATGAGGAGGAAACTGGTCCTGCAAACAGGGCACCACAAAGATGGTAAAACCTCCTGTGTTTCCAGTGTTTGCACTGTGCAAGGAGCAGGAGCACCTTGACTTGTCCTAAGTGGCAATTAGTCAGACAGAAGTTATATCAAGTAACAAGGCACAGAAATATAACCTTCTGTCTGATAAGGTTTTCCAAATTGTTGGTCATCTGGAAAGGGTGTGTGCAGGCAAGGGTCAGAAGTTTAGCAAAGGCTATTCTAGCAGCATGACAAGGCAATAAACTATCATGCAAGTAAGTGCAAATATTAGCTGTGTGTACATTTGAAATATTGAAACAGATTCACTAAAGATGTAGGACTTTATTAAGGTCAGAAGTGCTATGCTGCAGTCGATAGGCACATTTGTTTTATTAATTGAGTCATAAGTTCTGGCAGTCTGCAAATAGATTGCAAAACATGCATCAGCTGCTTTCGATTGCCATGAGAGATCTGAAAACCTGCCAGTAAGTCTGTTTGCAGCTCTTAAAAATTCTGGCTAAAAACCTGTTTTAAACTATTAACAATTCCTTTTTTTTTTTTTTTTTTTTAAAGCCTGCAAAGCAGGAGGGCAAGAGAAAAAGACAGAGAAAGAGAAGCACATGTTTTGTTTAGACTCAGAGCACAACTGTTGCTGATGTAAGTGTCCTCCTCTGGAGGAGGCTGATTATTTTCTAGACATCCCCAGCTTTCCCATTCCCCAGTGTCCCCAGCCTTCGGTGCCTATCACCTTATGCACCTCTCAGTGTGTTTCAGAACGAAGACCACTTGGTCAGCACCCTGCTGGAAAATGAATGTCCAAGCAAAATGGGAAGATGTCTCATTTTCATGCCTTGCTTTTAAGTCTGTTGAGCACATTGGACATGAATAACAAAACCATGACACGTGAACCAGTGCAATGAAATACAGGTACTGCACTTGCTAAACTCTGTCCCAAATATGGGCCAAAGTACCAGCAAACCACAGAGCAGCTGTTTTTCTTGAACAGTACCAAGCTCAAAGTGTGATCACGTCACAACTCGCAGAAGGAGAGGTTTCAGCCATGCAGATAGTGTTTCATAGGTGAGTCACTTAAGCTTCAAACCCAGTGAGTCTCCCCTGCTGCCCCACTGCACTACAGGGATGATTTGTTAGCTGCTGTCTTAAAACCTGTCATAGCCAAAAGCAGCCAAAAGCCAAAGTCAGACCTGCTCAGTTTGCCCCACTATGAGAGGGACTTGAAACATTACAGTTCATCCCAATGATATAAAAGGTTACAGGTTTGGCACCTCCGTTTCCCCTGACTGCAGAATTAGCCTTTGAAAACTGCTCTCCCAACTCCATACAGGTGTTTGGTTCTTCTGTGTCCATATTGCATTCCAGTGCTCCTGTCTTTTGCTCTTTTTGTCTTCTGGAAGCTCAGTGGCCCCTTCAAGAACACAAAAGTTGGCCTGAAAATTAATGTAAATTGCCACTTTCTTAAAATAGACTTAAATTTTGATTCCCTGACATCACACACCTTCAGGATACTCAGGGCACTGGGTTCATACAGAGCTTGCAGAAGGAACTGACCTGAGCAAGAATCAGACGAGACACACCCAAAATCACCCACATCAGCTCTTGCCTCCAGCACCTCTTATATGACTTCACACTGCATTTTGAAATTAAACTGTCTTCCAGCAAATTTGTCAGATCTCACAGCGTAATAGAACTAACCACCTGGGTGCCTCAGGTATGCCACCTGAAGCTGAGGCATCCCCTACTTTTTTTATCACATTTATCTTCTTGCAGCCCTTGCAAGCAGCAACATGCTGCATTTAGCTCCTCATAAAAATCAGGGACCAAAATGCCTCATGCTCAGGTCCATGCTGCTTACCAATGAGGCCATCTCACTGCTCTGTGTAACCCTGTAAACAGCAGCAAAAGATCCAATCACGGGAAACCTCAGTCTGAAGCCGCTGTATAGCTCAGGGGTGTCTCTTGTTAACAACTGTAACACAGGTTGCATAAACCCAAACGCCACAGCGTTTATTTAGCCAAGAACAAGGTCACCACCTTGTAAACAGGAAGCACCCTCAAGGTATCCCAGCTGTACTCACAGGGCATCCAGGCCTTGCTGAGCTAGCCTGGAATGATGGGATTGTCCAGGGGAGCCTCCAGGATGCTGGTTTGGTCTGGAATGGTGGCTTTCCCTGAACATCATCTCATTTGGGGCACATACACCCATGTGCTGCCAAGGGGCTGGCCAAACCAGCCCCCCAGTAAGACACGGAGCAAATAAATACATCTGTTAAAAACACACGTTTATGACTGTTTATCACTCAAGCTTTAAAGTCTTTGTCTGTTACAGAGTAGTCACTGGACTTCATTACTGTCAACCCACAAAATGGATTTCCTCCTTTGCTGGTAGAAAGCACCATGCGTTTCACTGAAGGACTTTTTCCATGGCTGCAGTCACAGGAGATAAAACTCTGGATCATCAGCTATAGTGCAGCAAATACTTTTGGGGTTTCATCAGTTTTAGCAGCTTTTTTCACTTTACCAACTTTACTTCCTAATTCCATACACTTCATCTTCAACAAACCACCACTCAAGCAATTGTTTCCAATAAGCTCTTTTGTAGTATCAGCTATTTTTTCCAATAAAAATATTTTTGTTTTGTGGTTTCAGTCTTCAGCTTCTTTTTTATCTGGGTTAGACACAAGTTAGTTATTTGCAAAAGTTTTATTGTTGGTTCACACAATTGAAAAAGTTTTGCATATTTTGGCTTCATTAGTAATCAAGTTAATGACTCTTCCCATAAAAATTCCAGAAATGATAAATCTATTTATGACTTCTCATAGGGAACTCCATGTGCATTGGGGATGAAGGAATATCTGATAAGGGAATAGCACTTTAACCATGAAGAAAATTCAAGAAAGGATTTCTTTTTTTTTTTTTTTTGGCATGAGGAATCACTTTGCATGTACAGCAGCCAAGAGAGTCCATAAATACTCTTTCACAAGTGAGACATAGTAGTTACTGGGTCAAAAATCACCTTCCAAAAAATTTGCTACATTTCTGTCAAGGGAAAAAACTTTAAGATTTCTATTCTATTACCAGCTACATGATCCTCTCCACAATTCTATTTTAGATTGGCCTGAACCTTCAAAAACTTTAAATAAGATTTTCTTCCCCACATCTTATTCCTTAAAGGCAACAAAAATCTCCAAGGAAAATCCACCAGGGAATGGTGCCATTTTTAGTGTCCTGTGGCATTTGAGAAAGGTCATACCTACAAAGCAATACAGCCCATTAGAGATTTAAACTCTGGCCAAAACCCACATCACATTTAAGGATGCAATTCAGTGCTTGAATCAGAACTTTCTACCTTGGCATGATAGATGTTATGGTTCACCTCTTCATGGGTTTTTTTTAAAACAATGTATGAGTTCACATTGTGTGAGACACTATTGCTCTAACCAAAACTGTGCCTTTCTTTTGGTTTCTGGGTTTCCAACCATCTACTTGTGGTTCTGAAAGAACTCTCTTGTGATGTGACTGTGGAAATTCAAGCTAGGTTATGAGAAAGTATGTAAACAATGAGTACTGAGCTTGAGTTCCAACAAGAAAGACAAGGAGAGGGCATGTGCAGCTATTTCAATTCATAAAATCATTTGTGGGACTCATGTATTCTCACATCTCCCTTGATTTTACGGGACACAAACCCGTTTCCATCTCTTCATGTCATCACGCAGAGCAGTACACACAGTAATTGGGATCTCACATTAGGAGGGATTTATTCATATTATACTAAAATTATGCTCTTTTTACCAAACTATCAAACACTATAATCAGTGCACTCTGCCATTAAAGTGTAAAGGCAGGTAGCATGTTGAAGGAAGGGCAAGGACTGACATCAATAGATGTCTCTCTTGTAAAGAAGAGCATTTGACACTGTACCACCAAGCTATTCAAAGAGCACAGTGTGCTTAGCCTGTCCTGTGTAAAACAGGCTACTTTTGTAAGTCATTTAAATGCATAGTGCCTTTGCATCTTTTAACAATTTTGTCAAATTTTACAATTTTTTGTCAAATTGTTTGTATTTATTTCAAGCCTGGCTAATGCCTGCTATTTACAAACACTGCCATATATTTTATAGCAAGAGTTAGCCCAAGTGTTTAAGAAAATCATCATATATTCTGAATGATGAAAGATCACAGAAGGAGGTCTCCTAATGGATGACAGGTGCAGGAATGAAAGCATCTAAAGACTATGAGCCAAAATCTAAGAAGTCACAGAATATCATAATTCACTTTAAATTACACCCAGGTCACAAAGTCAAGTAAGACCTTTGGCTCAGAAAGTATTTGAAACTCCCACTATTTTTATAACGGAAAAACAAAAGAAATCCACCAAAAATGCTGATTCTTTATAAGAACACATGTGTAGTCAGCCACATATAGAGAATAAATAAAATTAAATAATAAACATAAAATGAATAAACATAAAATTGAGAAACGTGAGTACTTTTATCTCTGTTTTCAGGGAGCTATAAAGAGGCTGCATAAGCTCTAGTCATCCACAAAGATCTCTTAGATTCCTGTTTCATTAGAAAACACTGAAAACCAGGCAGGTTAACTCACATCTTTAAAAATTTGCACCCGCCACAGCTTGTAGTTACAAAACAACTTTTAGGCTCTTCAAGCACGGATCATTATGTAAAATAGTGCACAGGACCACTAGTTCCAAAGGGACTCAGCAAATCCAACCGGCTGGCCTAGACAGCACCGGAACGTCTCAGTGTGAGGAAAGCCACCAGGTCACTTAGAGCACGGCCATGCACGATCCTCATCCATGAATTTGTGTCATGTGCCCCTATCACAGCTGAGAAGCAAAACTAAGAACCACAGACTTCCTTCAGATACCAGAAATGGGCAGAAAGAACCCAAGGATGTGCAGCACTTGGCCCCTACCCCTGTGCTGGTAGGACTGTCTTCAATAAAGACTCATTTCCAGAGGAATAAGGAGAGCAGAGGAAACTCCAGACTCCCTAACGCCACCCTCCTTACAGACTCCATCACTGAGCAGTGTAAACACACCCCTGCACCACACTCAAGGCAGATAATTAATTTTTATCAAGTTTCATGTACATGTTTAAAACACGAGCAAATGTCATGTGCTCATCTGTCCATATCTAGGCATGCACTTTGCACGGATGATGCATAAATATGCTTTTTATTTCCTAAAAGCTGCACCACAAATCCCATAAAGCATTCATTTTATACAGTCTGAGGGTATTTGCCAACCAAGGTAATAGTATGCAGAGCCAGAAAGGGTATGAAAAAATGATTGGAAGAAAGAGATATGGTTCACATTTCTAGTATTGGATCAGTTGCAGTGGAATCTGTTTTCCATCAGAATTTGGTACCAAAGCTACTGGGCCTCCTGATCACACAGAGATAGTGCTGTATTTCAGTGTCCTTCTGAAAAAAAAAAAAACAAACCAGCATTTCAAAGGGAATTCTCTTTCTCTTCACAAAAACAAATCAAAGCAGCCCAACACCTTACACGAGTCACACCTCACCATTTCTGCTGCTGCAACATCCGAGCCCCTGGATAACACACTTCTTACCTTGCTGACTGCTCTGCTGATGTCACTAGGCTCATTTTGGGTAAGGCAGGATTAGGACAAGACAAAACCACCCAGTTGTGCAGCTAGATCAGAGCCCTGAGCTGCTCAGGTTAACATGAAGGAAGGTGAGGCATGGAGGGCTTCTCCCCTTGGTGTTTTACACCAAGTTTATTTAGCTCTTACTCCTCAAAAAGGAGCCTATCAGTGCCTCGTGGATTATTCTTAGCCTGGCATATTGATTTCTCTGTTTCAAAAGAATTTAAAAGTAGCAAGTACAATTTTCAACAGACAGATATAAAATAGAACTAAGTTTCATTTTTGTTTTATGTTAAACTGCTTTATCTCCCTTTTTGAACACTTGTGTCTCTCTTAAAAAATTGTATTTTGCAGTTATGATGGTTGCAAAGAGCATTTCTAAATAAGAATAGGCAAACTGTTGCCTTTCTGAGTCTGCTGGGAGATCACAAGCACTCTGCTGCCATTCCTTGCTTTCCTCAAACAGAAAGAGTCACCAGATCTTCCCATGCCCTGTGTGCACAAGACACGTTCCCAAGAGGAGCACAGCAGTAGATTAGAATCACACCAGCCTTAATTTGCAAATTCTAGTGTAAATCAGAGCCACATGAGAGCATATTAAAAGCTCCCTTTTCCTTTAGGGGAAAAATAAAAAAAAAGAAGAGTGGCTGGTCAGCATATCCACAGTAATATTTTCAAGTCAGATAAAAACACATTAGAAATGAAAGTGCTCAAATTTTCTAATTTTCAACTATTAAGAAGCTGAGAGGAGCATTAAGTCTTGTCTTGGCCCTGAGAAACACTCTACTCAACCATTAAAACAAATCCTTCCAGCCCTGTTATACAAGGTACACAGAATCAGGGCTTCAGAGGTCACTCATCTTCCAGCAGTTCTCCCCAGATCTTCGAATCAACTGCAAATACACTGGGGAAAACAAACAAATAAAACAAAACAAAAACAAACAAAAAACCCCCCAAACAAACAACAACAACAAAAAAAAACAAACCAAAGGAAAAAACCAAACCACACTGCACTGACTTCAATACCTAAATAAGGCCCAGAAGCCCAGCTCTGAAAACCTTTGAAATAAATCATAGTGGTGAACTTCAGCCCGCACCCAGCTGACATCTGAACCCCTGAAAAACTAGTCCAATTACACCCCAGCTCAGCGGCAAGTCAAGGCAGCTGTAAGAATGTATTAGCCTTTTGCTATCACATCCAAGCCGTCTGAAGTGGAAGTCACCAGCCTTTAAATCAGAAGCAGGAAGACAGCACTTCCAGTTCTCAGCAAGTCAGAGTCGCAGCTACAACTTCAGTCTTAAAACTAAAAAGTTTGGTCTTACCTGGGGGTCACCTTTGCTGCAGAGCACAAATTGCGAGGACAGTATTATGTCACCCACTGGAAGTCACAGGGTTTGATGCACTACCAGGAGAGTCTCAGTTCAAAAGATGGATTAACAGGTATTTTCAGTGGAACACAGATAGAGCACCAGCCTACTCTCATCTCAGACCCCAAGCCCATGCACCTTGTAAGCTGCCTTTCCACTTCAAGCTGGGATGTAAGAGAGATGTTAAGAGTTCATCCTTCTGCTGTTTGCCAGTCAAACAAGGACTCCCTTTGATTTTAAATTACTGAAGTTCTTGATTAGACTAAGGCAATCTGACTAGAAACAGATTTTAGAAGCAACATCATGCCAGTAATACACTGACTTAAAGAATACAACAAACGCAAGACAGCATCTAGGTTTTGTTATTAAAAGAAAATATGCCCACAGCAACCTTTGCAAAGTACTTTATTTCTTCTCCTTTAGAAGTGATGTAACCTTTCAGGAGCTACAAGATTTAGAAAGCTAAGCAACATTGAAGTTGTTTTCCAATTACCTCACCCCATGCTGAGAACAACAGCGATTATCACCTTTGTGGTATGTGGTCTGCCTGTGTTACATTCGCTTTGACCTCCAGCACGGGGCAAACGATGTCGCTTTCTGGAGAAGTCAGTGGCGACTGTGTCATCCAAACAGAAAATACTGCCTTGTGCCTTACAGAAAGCCCAGGAGCCTTTTGAAAAATGCTGGTGTAATGCAGAGGAATTCCTGGGCATTCCCTCTTGCCGTGTCACTCCACAGCTGGCTAAGCTAAGGGTCTTGCAGGATATTCCCTGGGCATTTTCCTAGCCGTGACAGGAGTATCATAGTTCCATTCAGTTCTTTACTAACCTCTCTTCAAACCCCCAAAAACGAGGTACACATATAAGTGCATTCTAGCAATGACTCCAGTTCAGCTTTGCAGTGCCCAGGTCCCAGCCCTTAAAGACAAAATGGCCACGACTACAAAGAAACCAGGATTCACATCTGAAAACATGCAGAAAGAGCACCTTAGGTGAAAAAAATCTGCATACCATTTTTCTTTGCTCTGCCCCAGCAGTTTCTGGTCCGACTCTGGCAACACTTACTATTTGCACAAATAAATCTCCATCACAACACTCGATCAGTCAAGTAATTGCAGTGAAGCCAACCAATGTGCTAAAGTCCCAAAAGCCCAAGATTGCAGGAGTACAGAGAAGGCCACCATCATGCTCATCTTCAGACACAGTACAGTCTGCACTGGAAGCACCTCTGTAGGAAGGCTGATTAACTTAATGATATTTATATCGTCAGTGAGTTATCTGCAATTCAATCAAAAAGCAATCAAGGCCTGTTTATTAGTGTATTTTAAAAAGCATTTAGAGCATAGGCTGGGCACTTATTGAATTTAACTAATAAATAAGATTAGAAGAATCAAATCACTGCTCTTGAAAAACAGCACTTTCTGTGGCGAGGAGCGATTTACAATCATTACCGATTTGAAAAGGAATGAAAAGATGAAAGGAAAACATCAGCAGAAAAAGGGGCAGCAAGCCATTTACTTTTATTTTTTTAAGAGGATTTGCTATCAGAATATAAACATCACACAGGATCCCAGGATGGTATTACTTCTCATCGCAGATGTGTACCACAAGACTGGTCTCCTCAGTCTCCAAAACTGGTTCTAATATTTTCCTTGTTTGGATTGTAACTTGACCCACACCTTCAATACATGTTTTGTTCATGTATACCTTTTATGCTGGATGGCTTTACTTGTCTTCATCACCTCAGCGAGTCAGAAGGGAAACATTTTTAAAAGCTGTGGCATTACTCAAGCTGTGAGGTGGGCGACTCTAGAGGAGAGACATCTTTAAACATTCTGCACAGGGGCAAGTAAAAAGTCAATAAGGAAATACCATAGTTAGGCGCTTTTTAACTTGCTGAAAGTGTGAGACAGCAGTTCATTTCCTGATCACTCATGTGGAAATGGTAAAGAATAATTAAGAGCAATGACTAATCACCAAATCAAAGCAAATATTAAATAAACAAACTTGCTTTCTACCCTCGAGTTCAGTGTGCAAGTGAGCAATGGTATTCAAAAGTTTAGTCTTTAGACCAATTAACAAGGTACATTAAAAGAAAAGAAAGATCCAGTTTATGGCCATATCATGTCAGAACATCAAGAACAGGAGTAACAGGAACAGTTGGAGCCATGTGGCCAAGGCTGGAACAAAATATAAGGAATTGCTTTAAAGTCAGAAATAAATAACGTATGAAAACAGAGAGTGTACATGGGAAAACCAAATTCTCCCCTTTGCTCATATTCTATCCCAAGTAAATATCATTGCTGCTTCCGAGCTGGCCGTACCGTGGTGACAGTAAGTGGATGTGTGATCCTGACTGCCCTGTGAAGGCTTGTGCTCTATTTCCTGTCCTCCACTCAGGGCTTGATTGGTTTTAGGCCTATCCAGGAGGACATTAAAACTGCAGATTAGGAAAATAAAGTACCCTCTCTTTGGTAATGAGGTGTGCAGTCCATCTGGGAAGAGATAGCCAAGCCGCTCAGAGGAAGCAGTTTGTTATAACACCAGGGAGGCACATTGTTGGAGCAAATTAAATAAGCAGAAAAAACGATGCAAGGAAGCTCCATTAGAGGCACCTCTCCTTTTTCCTCATGTCCATTGCAATTCTTTATTATAAATTTTCAGGTCTGCCTTAGGGCACTGGCATTCATCAGCCCCTGATCTCCCAACTCACCTCTTTTCAAAAGATGACTGATTCCACCCTGCCCTTTGAAAGCAGAGCCTGCCTCCAAAGGGCTCCACTGAAACCCATCAGCAGCTCCTCTACCACTGCCCTATCACAGATCTCGAACCTGCTCCTCTCCTCAGCCCCTTTGTGCTGCACGTGAACTCCAGAGAGGAAATGAAAGCTTGGTCATAAATCTTTTTAGGCTGTCGGTCTCAGGATTTAGGCTCTCGCCTTCATCAGTGGTTTAGCCCCGCAATGTTTTCCTGTAAGCACTATAAGAACATATTTTAGAAGGGATACATGAGCATCACAATGATATAGAAAACAATGTCCCACTTGCTCTGTTGGTGGAGCCTGAACTCAAAATACCTACCTCTGAGCCCCCCTGGATTCACAACTCCATTTCCCTTTCCTTTTCTCCTTGGGGGCTGCTCCCCTCCTCAGGTCCTTACTACTCCCTTCTTTCTAACATAACCTAAAGATGAGGATTCAGACCACTGCTGCTAAGCATGATTTGACCCTAAATTCATTTTGCCACAGCTGACAGATCTGGAAATTCCAAGCAGCAGCTGCTGCACTACCCCTTCTCAACACAATGCCTGTGGTAAATCTGTTTACTGAATTCTGTCCCTGTCTTTCACTGACAATGTCATACTTACCACTAAGATGAAAGAATTCATACAGTTCCTGACTTTTAAAGAAAACTGCCACAAGTTTGCAATTCCTGTCTGCTGAGCATAGTCTTCTGAAACAGTGAATGAAGGACCCATGGAGCAGCTTGGTGTCAGACAGTGGTTCTTGTAAGCAAATCCTGTGAGTAGAAGACAAAAACCAAACTGGTTGGAACCTCTTTTCCCAGATTGCTTTTGCTAGAGGGATGCTCGGCAAAGAGTAGCATAATACATTAGACTGTATTTAGTCCTGATGTAATTTCATTGAAACTCATGAGTGTAGTCTATCAGATGTCACATTCTCAAAACGTATTTTGAAAACAGAAATCACAATTACGGCTGTTAGAAGGCATTGTAAGTCTCCTCCTGCAACTGCTGTCCAAGAAGTCTGGTTGCCTTTATGCTGATCCAAAATATATATTTGCTGTGGCATTTGTACCATCAGCTAGTCCAAGACAAGGATGCTTGGACACCTCTGAACTGCAGCACTGCAACAACACTGGGAAGTGAAAAATCAGCTTCAGGGACAATAAGCCTCAAAAAACCCACAGGGCTACCAGCGTGGCCAGGAGGGCAAGGCAAGGAGAAGACACTCACTTACTGCTTTGTAAAACACGTGAGCTCCTCCCAGTAGTCCCATCTCCTCCCATTGTTTAGAAGAACTTCAAGCAGAATGGCAAGGGAAAGAGCAGCACAGCAATCCTCCACTGCAGGGTTGAGGAGGGCTGGTGCTCAAGTGAAATCAGGGAAGTGAAAAGATTCCAGGCTTTGCAAGTGCACATGGGCTGGAAATGGAGCCACTGCAGCTGTGCTCTGACCCAGCACCACTGTCACAGTGAGTTTTTAGTTCCAAAGTGTTCATAAAATCCCATTGCTGCAACCAGATCCTCTCAAGGACACACTAAGGAAAGACTCCTTGACAGGATGGGGCCTTGTACAAAGCTATAATACCTTAACTGAATAACAGGTCTCTCAATCACATAGAAAATGGGTATTTTTCTCCTGTATAGTCTCTGTAGAAGTATTGCTTACTTTTAATTACTTTAAAATAAACATCTATCACTTAAAAATAAGATTAAAGAAATGCAGCAATGCTCAACTGACAGAGTTCAACTTCAAGGCAGGCAATGGGCACAAACCAGAATACAGCAAATATCATTTCAACTTAAGAAAATTTTATGTAAGAGTGATTGATCACTGGAATAGGATGCCTAAAGAAGTGAACTTTCCTCATCCTTGGAGATATTCCAAGCCCAACCGGACATGATCCTGAGCAACCTGTTCCAATTCACCCTCTTTTGAGCAGGAGGATTGAACAAGAAGATCTCCAGAGATCTCTTCCAACATCAAATATTCTTCTACTTGAATGGAATTTCATTGCAAAAAAAAGCCCCCAAACTCAAGTTTAGTGATGGAACAACAAAAAGTGCAATTCACCAGACATCAGTTTATTCAGGATTTTTTTTTTTTGGAACAGCATGCATTTTACTGCACGCTTGGGAAGTTTTCTGGAACGGCAACAAAAGCTGTCCTTCCAAGCACATGATTAGAAAGCCAGATATTAACCCAAATGCTTCCTACTGGAAAAGTTATGACCAATGTGTGTTAGGCAGAGGAGACTGGGGAAAAAAAAATTTTTCTAAACTTTGAGATGAAACTTTTTAAGTGGATTTGCATTCACTTCTTGGAGCTTGAACGTAGTTTAATTACTGATTCCAAGGGACAGTTTTCTAAATATTCATCATTTGGTTAAATCCACACCAGGAGTTCACCATGATAACGAAGAAAATGAGACTCCCAACTTGTAGCAGCAGCTATTCTCACAAATACTGCTATTGTAAAAAGTGCTGACAGTCTGGTCTTTGAAATGAAGGAAAAGACAGTTCCAACCCAAATTTCTTTTTACAGGACCAGCTTTCAAGATGTGAGGTGGGCCAAAGGGATACTAGGGGGTGAGGGGAAGACCATGAAATAGAAAGGGAAAACAAACAAACAAAAAAAACCCCAAACCCTCAATCCCAGAAACAAAAGAACACAAACTCCACCCAAAACCCTACCACATCCCATATATCTATCTCAGGCATCAAAACTGCTGTGAATAAGGGAGTAGTTGTATTGTAGAGAGATGAGATGTGGCTAAGGAAAAAAAGTCAAGTTTCTTCCTTGACTTCAGCCAAAGCTCAAGGATCTCTTAATAAACTGAGCGCAAGGTTTACTTTCTCCCTGCCTCCTCTCATTTTGAGAAAACCGGAGATTTTTCATTCATATCACCAGGGTGGCACAAAACACTGGGGAGAACTATATGGAAAATAATATAGCCAAGTTCTGGGTGATGTCACTACACAGAGAAATTCTTATCTGGAAAAGTGAATGAGGAATTTCAGGAACAGTCCAAGTATCACCTCAAAATATTCCAAAAATACTTGTATAATTTTTAACACTCTTTGAAGAACAGTTACCGCAAAGATGGTGCCAAAGTGTATGCATGGAGAGAAGTTTACTTTGAAAGATTTTCCACTGTTTTAACAAGTAAACCAAATACTTAAAAGTGGCCTCAAATTCAGCTGGTCCCAGCAAGCTCCATAACTTCTTCCAGGATATGGCAGCTAAAGACCTGAGACCAAGGTTCCCATTAACTCATGAGATTTATTCTTTTGTTAAAATCAGGGTGCAAGAACATGCCTAAATGACAGAGATATCTGTAGGAAATATGGAAAGACATATTTCTATGTACTAAAAGCAAGTAATGGTCAATGTTTTAATGAATCAATTATATTTCAAAATGGACTTCTGTTTTGTTTTACATTTCCTTCCCTTGTAAACGGTGTGCCAACTTCAATACTTCTCTCAATAAATGACTACTAAATGAGTGCAAATTTACAGGCATGTTGGTCTCTATGACAGGCCATACATAATCACCACAGAAATACATAATTATACCTGTCAACCTCATCTCATGCAATCGATTCAATAACTAACAATGTCAGTGGCAGGCTAAGCTTAGAGGTCTCACTGTGTGAAAATACTCATACATGGCTAAACATCTTGGTATTTTAATTGCCTGTCATAGTGCCAAGGTTCTTATATTGTACCCATCTCCACAGCAACAGGCTGGAATGAGTAAAGCACATTTAATAACTGGAAAAAGGTGAATTTATAAGATCTGCAGTTATTTTATGAGTCTCACAGACAGTGCAGAACATTCTGAAGACAGCTGGAGACATAGTTGTGTTTGAGAGAACAAGTATTTGAGAAAAAAAATTCTTCTCTGAGTGGACTGTACGTGCAGACTATGAAATAAAACCCATCACATAAATCTGAAAATTGTTTCTAATTACAGCTACTGGAGAGGTCAGCCCACGCCTGGAAGTGTACACACGTCCAGTCTGACAGGACATTTAATCTCAACACACCAGGAATGGCTGTGCAAAAACAGCTTCTTACAGACTCCTACGGACTTAATCATGACATGTTTGTCCATCTAATATTCTAAATTACTGGTAGGCTACGCTGCACTGAAAGGCTCTGATGTGCCCAAACGCTAACCCCCCTGAACTCGATGGCCAGGCTCCCAGTGCCCTTAGCAGCAGTAGGAGTTACAGCTACTGTCTGGCAGTCTGTGCTAATTGCACATGAAGATGACAAGGGCAAAGTCTTTGTGGTCTGAACTTTTAAGTGACAGAGTAAGACCAAACAGACTGGGTCAGGGAGAGGTACCAAGCAGAGTCCCACAAGGAGGTGAAAGACAAACAGACACTGGGAGCTGATGGGAAAGAGAATGAACTCCTCCCCAGGAAACAGATGTGAGGCAACAAAGTATCTGTCCAGTAAGAATAATAATGTGGGAAATGAGGAGGCAAACAGGTGTAAGAACTGCTCCACACATTAGCACCAGGAAGTTCCGGAGGCTTCCACACTTCAGGACTTCACAAATCAACATTGCAATGTAAATTCTGGTTGTATTTTCTCTGGCACAGAGAAGCCTCCATCTGTACGAAATTTCTATGTAAAGAGTTAAATTGCTTTCAAACAATTTATAAGCAAAAGTATATATACAAAAGTAAACAGAACCATTGGGGAATCCTTCTACTCACCAGCAGAGTAACAGAACACGAGCTGGTGACAATGCACAGATGTTTAATTAAAGTAACACACCTCTACGACCTCACTTGCTCTGCAGACCTGTCAGGCTGTACTCTTCCCCTCTGGTCCTTCCAGTTCTTCTCTGTGTTTTGGCTGAGTTTGGCTTTATTTATTAAATGTCACCATGAACAGAAATCCTGTGTATGCATAAGGAGGTGGAGACCCAGATTTCCACTGGCATAAAATCAGCATCACCCCGTTGAAGGAAACAGCACTGTGCTGACTGTCACTGTTGAGGAGTGAGTCTACAAACACATACACAACTCAGAGGCAGGCACACATTTCCCTTCCTGAATTTCAGGGTAGGTGCAGTTGCCATCACATAGTGGCCAAGCATTCTTGGAGCTGCTCCAGAATATCAATCTAGCACGCTTTCAAGCCTGGCCAGAAGACTTCCCAAAGGATGTATTTTCTATATCCATTCAAGACAGAGAGGCCAAAATAAGAATCAGCACAAAGAATTTTACAGGGTCTTTTATATTCATTTTAGTACTTAAGAACAGGAAGGGTATCACAGCTCTAAGTGGTTCATAGTATAGATGATCCACAAAGCTAAATTCAAAGATTCTTTCATCCACAGTTACCATCTTCTCTACCCGTTTATCACCACAAAGCTCTAAAGCAAGGACACTTCATAAAACCTTTAAAAATTTTCGTAACAGCATTTGCAGGGAAATACCTGCAAATTCATAAGAACTGCTTTTCTGATCAACTTAGTTAATTCTTGGTTTTGCTAATTAGGCTTATTTTTCCCTTGCAGTCAAAGTAAGAGGAACAGATACTGTTCCTGTATAGACAACGAAAGTGCCAAACTACTAAAGTTCAAAATAATGATTATTAGAATCCCTTTCAAGTGAAACATCTTTTCAAAGACAATTGCACATTTTAAACACTGTTCACAGAGCAGTTTAAGCTCTCAAGTGAGGAGCTGGATGAAACGAATCACAGTGTTCCCCCCAGATAGGAAGCTGGAGTGTGTGTGGGGCAAGAGCAGTTCAGGGTAGGGTGCCTGCCACGTTCTCAGCAGGGTAAGGGAGATCGTCTGTCTGATTGCCAGGAGCACAAAGACAGGTTACACCAGCCAAGGTTCAGCCCCAGGATCTGCAGCTGAATTTTCAAACCACAGACAAGGCCTAATTCAACTGCCATTAAAGTCAATAAAAACCTCCCATTGATTACAGCAGCAGTTGGATCAGGGCCATACTGATGTTTACTAGAAGCCAGATACAAGGTCTGATTACTTTTATACTGTTACACATCAGATCCTTATTCACTCCATTATTTACGGGCTTGCAAACAACCAAGAAATTCTGATCACACAGTCATACAGACCTCCATTTGCATCCTTGATTGGCATGATGAGAGCTGCAGAGAAGGGTTTGAATATGTATTACACAGAGCAGCAGTGCACAAAAACCTGCAGGATGCAGTAAAGCAATCAGGAAGCATAAAGAAACGGAATTCCTTGGAGAAAGGGATCATTAAGTGCTTAACAAGCATCACTCCGTTATATCTGTGTTTGTGATGTTAGCATAATTTTAATTGTTATCATCCAATCTGTTTTGATAGCTTTAGAGTTATCAAGATGCTAAATATTTTACGGTGACATTTGAACAATCAGGAAGATTGTCCGCAAAGCCCACTGTGCATTAGCCCAGTGCCTGTGAACAGACAAAAAGAGGGACCTACTTTCTGTGTGGAACAAAGACAAGACAGAAAGATCAACACAATTAAATATTAAACAGAAGTAATTACACAGGCAGTTAAGTAATAACTCAAACACCCTGTATTTTATTATGGTGTTTCCAACAAGCCAACTACATTATCCAATATTGTGGATGTGCCCGGAGTACCCTGTTCCATGGTACATCATTTAGCCAAGTTTTGCTTCTGGTGCAGATGACCCTTACCAAAATTTATACGGGGCCAAGGGAGCATGCAAGCTAGAGGGGTTTACCTTGTGCTAAGCTGACAAAAAGCTTAATTATCCCTTCTAAGGAGTCTCAAAGTCCTGGAGTCCTGTCTAATGCTGATGGATTGTCAGGCGCAGCTTCAGGCTCATTTAAGGTGCTAACTTAAGATATGACATGCTTGGCAGTTTGGCACCTCAGCATCATACCTACAGGGTAAGTCATGGAGCCAGAACAACATTCACAGTCCCAACCAGCAAGCAGGCATTTTTTAGATGTAGGGTTCATGGAATCAGTGGATGCTAGGCACAAAATATAACTGAGGATATGAGCCACAGGGATTTAAATGGGCTCATTCACTTGCTTTGAAATTACACACCTGCAAGAAGTGTTTGCTGAATCAGGGCCATAAAGGTTATTTGCAAGTGATCCCTAATTAAATGCAAACTAGTGTTCCCAGCAGAACAATACTAAGTAATAATAATGATCATAAAGCTAAATATTATCCAGAACAGAGGCAAAGGACATAATTATTGCCAAATGCAATATGGCAAACATTAGGGTTTAATATGCTTGTAAGAAAAGCTTACAAAAGCTTTGTAACATAGGGCTGAGACTTCCATCTGGATAAATACAGATCCAGGCTGAGATCTAACATGTTTTCAACTTCTTTGGAAAAAACTCAGAACCTAGCAGCACATACTGCCCTTCAGTCAAATGACACTGCTATCTAAAAATTGTCATTTTAATAGCTCATCTCTCTGTTTGATAACGAGACTATAAATATTTTTCAGTTATTCAATCCAAGCTCATAAACGGGTATTGGAGAATAATCTCTCTCAGAAAAAAAGGTATTCTTTACCTGCAAGGAGGAAGAACAAGCTTCAATTTTTGGGGTTAATCTGATTAGTTGGGACATTGCAAGGCTCAAGCTGGCAGGGCTTAGAAGGGCCCTGCTAACTCAGGGTCATGCTAAAATACCAGAAGATCTTGTTAAGCTCATCAAGGTCAGGCACTGGCCTTCGTAGCCAGCCATCCAAAGCCTACAGACCTTCTCTGTGGGCTGTCAGAGGCAGTGGCGATGCACAGGTAAAGAGGAGACACTCCAAGTTCAGTCATTTATCATCAGCTCTCCTTCTGATACGGAAAGCTCAGAAGCTGCCAGCTCAGTACTCATCAGGGAAGAGACTTCCCAGCTGACATGCAGCGTTTTCAGTGCATGTTTCCTGCTAACTTGAAAACAGGAATCACAAAAAGTCCACGAGACAAGGGCAAAGGTGCAGGGAGAGCTGCTGGTCCACATATTCCCCATAATCCTTAAAGGGAAATCTCTTCTACTGAGCAAGTGTAGCAGCTCCTGTCCTTCCTTCAGATGGAGTCCCCGGAATGACATCAAGGGACTCCCCTGTGGTAACAGAACTTGCTGTGTAGACTGGTACTTCACCTCTCCACTGATGATGGGGCCTCTGAGAACAGAAAGTATCAAATGCTATAAAGGTTGTCACTTTGATTTTTCTTTATTTCCAAGCTCAGGCAGTGATGTTTCTTTCCTTTACAGTCAAAGGTCAAAGTCGCAATTCCTGCTGCCAAAGGGAGCAGGGCAATGCGATAAGTTAGTTCCTGGTAAATCCATCTGTGAGACAACACTGTTTTCCAGCTTGCTGTGGATATATTCAGGAAATTTATTGTAAGAGTTTTCAGGCAATTTCACAGGCATTGACACTGGGCACTAGACCAAAGCCAAAACACTAGTCAGCTCTTGACTTACAGGGCTTGGTTTCCTCCAGAGCATGTGCTAAACATGTTACTTATGAATAATTTGATTCAAAAGGGTAGCAACAGCTTCATAAGCAAACAGAGCTCTAGAATAATTAAGAATTAAGAACAATATTCTTTTAATTATGCTGACATACTACAAGAAGACTCCTCTCTGAAGATACAAGGAGAAAATTTACTAATAATTGAGCATCTTCCCTGATAGATCTTGAGCAGTCCTGTGCTGCACCCCCGGCAATGACGTAGAAGCACCAATAGCCTTGACTCTGCGTGGCACTTTCGACTGAATTTTTGTTCGTTTGATAAAAAGAGGAAAATCTTTCAAAGGCTGAAAAGCAACAATCCAGTGGAACATCAGGGCTAAAAGATGAAGGATTTGGGATGCCACACATAATAGTAAAGTCCAGAGTTCTCAGAGAAGAGGTGTTTAGACTCAGCACCTACAAATCCCACCCAAAGAGCCTACAGATAGCGCAGCCCAAGAAGAAAAGGTCTGTAGGGGAAGATTGTACCACCAGCGTTATCTCAGTGACTCCCACAGCAAGCCCTGACTGCACTGAACACTCATGTGGCATCTGCCTGACCTTTTTCTTGACGTATCCCTGGAGATGGCAAGAAGAAGCCAAGGAGCCATGTGGAAAACCATGTTGCCACTCCAGGACAAGGGGTGCAATATTTGCTGCCTGCATCAGCAGGAGCACCTCGGGACCCAAAACTGCTTCCTAGGATGTCTGAGCAATTTAGAAGCTTTTTCTTGAATCACATTTCTTAGAACAATTTTGCAGCTACTCCAAATCACAAACACTTGAGCCAAGTCTCAAGAGTACCATTCAAAAAATGAAACCTCTTTAATCTTTTCAGTGGGATAATCAACTTAAGTGGATAACAACTCTCCGTCATTTGAGATGAAACTGGTAAATACTTGTATCCTAAGAAAGCTTCAGAGGAAAGATATTAGCTAGACAGAATACAACCAAAAGAAGGAAATTATCCAGTCTTGATGTTAGAAGTCTGCAACATTTTAAAGATTAAATAAGTATTCGATGTTACTATTTTTAGCTAAAGAAAAACAGCATTGTCCCTATTAGACATTTCAATTTACTTAAAATAATTGTGCCTCAGTAGTTTACAAAGGAGTGATTACATACAATGTGACAATTGTATTACTTACTACCCTTGACATCACTTCAGTGAGGGTCACTCTAGTTAAATATTTCATTTGCTATAATGTCCATCTTCATCAAGCTATTTTTGAAGCAATCTGAAAAATCTTAAAACCTTTGTTTCTTTGTCTTGCTAAAAAGAGGGCCCTGTTCATTGTTCCCTTTAATACTTAGCAAATTGCTGGAGCAATTCACAAAACCCTTAAAAGAAAAGGGCATGCAAGAGGAATTCAAAGTAATTCATTGAAAACATCCTTTTCTCACTTTGAGTCCTTTCCACTGTTAAATGCTCTGCCTAAGTCCAATCTCTGTCAGAGAGGCAAAGATGCTTTATTAACAGTATCCTCATAAATATTCTGTATCTGAATGAACGAGATGAAGGACACTTGACATTTAAATGCTTCTTACAACTTCATTTATAAAGCAATTCTCTGATATCAAAGCATGCCTCCATAGTTACTCATGAAAAAAAAATTGCAGCCTTTTTATACTCCTCCATACATGACTTATACATCAGAGATACATCACCATTTTCTTAAACCCATAATGAACTAAATTCCTTTTGTTGAAGCATAACCACCGGCCTAACACCATTGAAAAGTACACAGCACTAAGCTTTGGTACCTACAACTTACCTACAAATCTCCAACACAGAAGCAGGTTTATGTCCTGGTCAGACCATGGAGAGCTGTAAATTGTGACACTGCATGGCATACTGAGGAGTAAGGGAAGAAGCACAGTGGAGTCACAGACAGGCCACCTCCTCTCCATTCTCAGTTTGATCTGCATTACTACTTACAGAAGCTGGGGAGGGGGAGGAAAGTTCAGATGGTTCCCAACCCTGCAGAGGTGTCTCCAGACCAGCAGAGCAAGCGTGTTTCCAGATCAAGAGCCAGAACTTCAAAGCAACACAGCGGCTTTCCACCTGTTTGCACCCAAGGATTTGGACCTGTACCAGAGTCTGATACCGATTCCTACAAAAGTTAAATTCTCATTAGCATTCCCATTAACTTTTTTGTAAATTGGAAGTCTTACTGAGTATTCTGAGACTTAAGGAAGAAAAAGGATATTTTTAAAATACACTGCATTAGTGTTAAATGGTTATTATTATTATTATTATCATTATTAGCACTGTGTAACTTCATATGGTAAACACTACTCCCTGCTTCTCACCTCAGCATGAAATGAGCCCCCGCATGGAAATGTCATTGTGCAGATCTCAGCACAGGCAGGTTGACCTCAGTTCCCAGGAATTAATGCACAGCTTTAAAGCAAGTCACACCAGAAGCATATATTACTTTATGGGTTTCTCTGTAAAATAAGCTATCCCTCTTTGAGGGATGATTTAAAGACACAGTCTCCAGGACATAAATCACAGCTGCTAAAAATACAAACCCCTTTAGGATATCACTCCTTAATGGCAGCAGAAATCTTCACAGGAAAAGACACCTGCCCCAGTGACAGAGAATAATCACCCTCTCCAAAGCATGTGTTGGATGCCTGCTGGAGTTAGCAAGTTCACAGTGCCAAGTTTTCCTTTGGAGGAGAAGACAAGTTACGAAATGCAAACCAAAAAACCCGGTTTTCCCCTCAAAAAAATAGATCTACTTTTGAAAAGGGTGAAGTGTATTATAAAAAAAGGTGTAATGGTGCACTAGGGTCTCAGACAGCTCCCTGGGAAGGGCCACCCCAATTACCAATGCAGCCAAACCAGGACCATTTGAACTGGCTGCCTAACAGCCACCTTATGTGCTATTCCCCAAGCTACTGGTAAAAGACAGATTCAGACAGTTAATTGTAAGTAAGAAGTCTTTCTCCAAGTTTGTTTTATTTTTTTTTTTTTTGCAGCAATGCTGACTGCATTATCAACGATTTTGATTCAATATGAATTTTCTTTCCATTTCTACCAAAGTAACAGTGCCCGAATACTTAGGCCATTTTCTTTGGTCAAAAAGATTACCCAGCCACTATGGGAAGTGTTAAAATGTTGATATAGTTTCATCCCAAATTTGAATAAAATGTCTGGTATTTATCCTATTTTTTTAAATGGAAATTTTATCAGGCTCCAAGCTTTTGATGAGCTTATAACACATTGCTTCAAAGTTTTCCTTTCCTCATCCCATCCACATTCTACTTAACATTAGAATGGTTTTATGGAGTATAATCCATGTGCATCCATAGGACACAGAAACACTCAGCAGAAAGAGCACAGTTTGAAAAAATCCCCACAGATTTTGTCAAACCAACATCATCTTACCACTAAGTGCCCGGCACATTTTGCTGATAATACTGAAACCAGGAAAGAGAGTTTTGTCAGATATTACATATAAGAACTGGACAACAAGCAACTCAAACCAGAGAGCAGATTTGGCCCATCTTCCTCCTCCTCTCCAAACTGACCTGTGTTACACAGGGCTCAGCTCTGTACAGGCTACAACATATATTCACCTTTGAGTCACAGCACACTGGCCCTCCAGAAGAGAGCTGCTGTTGAAATCTTCTAAATACCTGAGCAAAATGTTTTTGGGGCTAAAAGCAGGGGGTTTTTCTTATCTGAATGCACTGACGCAGCCTTTTTTCTGTCTCCTCTCCTTGTCTTCATCACTGTCCTCGTACACGTGGTCTGTGTGGCAGACTCTGAGCTGGTGGGTGCCAGCAGAACTCCATTAACTTCTTGGGGACACAGCCACATTTGGGGATTTGGTTCGTGGTGCAGAGTAGTGCCATTACTGAAATGAAACCTCTTCCCAGGCTTTGGCAGAGGGTGCTCATACTTAATGCCCACGTGCCAAGGTAGATTCCATGAAGTTTATGAATCATTAAATTGCTTTTAGAATCATAGAATGGTTTGAGTCGGAAGGGATATTAAAGATCACCTAGTCCCAACACCCCTGCCATGGGCAGGGACATATTCCACTGGACCAGGCTGTTCAATACCCCATCCAACCTGGGCTTGGACACATCCAGGGACGGGGCAGCCACAGCTTCTCTGGCCAACATGTTCCAGTGCCTCACCACCCTCACAGTTTTAAAATTTCCCTCCCCTTCCCCTTTATTGAAAGGCTTTACATTCCAAAATAACGATCCAATTTATGAAGGGGGAAAAAAAAAAATTTGTATCATCCAGAAATTATTAAAAAAAAAAGAGTCTCAGTTTGATATGAAGCCAGATTACCCATGAGTAAAGCTGGCACGCTGCAGAACCTTGTGGGCAAAGCCTAACAGCTCTGATGATCAAAGGTATAAAGCTGAAAGGGAGGCTATTTGTAACACCAGCTTGGACCATGAAATGACATTCCTTTTCCTACCAATTTTCCCAGCCATTTGGCAAATGCTATCCTTGCTGCGTTATCAGGTATTCGTGGGCATTACAAACCTGGTGGGTCTTTTCATATATTTTTGGTGCTTTTCTGCGGTGCCTTTTCAGTTTCTGCTTTTTTGCAATTAAACAGCTTGATTTCGAAAGTTGTTGGCACACAAAGTGCAACAAAGATAACAAAGTTAGACCATAACAACCACATGGGGCAAAATAAGAAAACCAAACTAATAAATAAAAGCTCACTGTATTTTGATTTCCCAGCTGGAAGTGAGAAAGATATTGAGAAAACCTAGGAAAACATAAATAAAGATAAGAACAGTCATCCAAAAATGTGTGTCTCAGAGAAAATGCCCTAAAGATATTATTAACATATTCTCAATAATAGGCAACCATCAGGTTTCACCCAAGGGCAGCACTAATCCTGGCACGCCTCTTGCCCTCAGCCACCCTGTGCTCAGAGCCAGGACACACACAAAACTTCCTTGGGAAATGTGAGCCAGGTCCCAGAAGCAGTGAAATTATCCTGTCAGCAGGGTTCCCCACTTGGGTGCAATATCACGCTGGCAAAGCTCTCATGCTCCAGAATCCCACTCTTGTCTGATTGCCATCACTTCAGAAATCTCTGCAACATGCTGCTGGAAGGGGCTAGACATAAAGCAAATGGAACCAAGCCTTGGGTGGAGAATTGTCCCAGAAAGCACCCACGCTAGACATTGTACAATCCTGAACCAGATGCTTCTCAAAATTGTTATCCTGGTGGCACAATTCACCTAATTTCCATGTCTCATTTAAGCTCTCACACTTCTTACAAAGTCTACAGAACAAGGTAGATGCCTTTCTGATGTGTCAGGGACTTTATTTGCCTCGTGGAAGCTTCCCTGCTGACTGCTACATACTCATATATATCCAAAAGTAGACCTTGTCCCCTTTTATACAGGCTAAGGAGGGAACAAAGGGTTCATATGAAAAATAATTTCTTACGTATGTCTCCCTTTCCTGCCAAGATCCCAGCTAAACCAGCCCCGTTTTCTTCTGGACTATGCAATAAAGACAGTTGAAATTTTGAACCTAATCTTGATCTCACCCTGACAAAATGGCTACTATTGAAACTGCCCACAGATTATCTCACACCATATCTTTTCCACCCTTTCTAAGTAGATCTTAATTTCCCCTCTCCTCCTCATAAAAAGCCCACCAATATTTTTAGCAACTTCCCCCTGTGACTTCAGAACTAGTTTAAGGGCCTCTTTAATTTTTGATTTGTTTCACACATCTTGAGCAAAGAGCCCTAGAATATTCACACGCTCCAAGACCTGCTGTGCTGCATTTATCCACTCATTATGTTCTGAACATGCAAGGAGGAAATAAAAAGGAGGGAGAAAAGATGGCAGGTGGTGATGGAAACAAGTGAACTTGCTACATCTAGAAAGAGAGAGCAAATATACAGAAACTTGGAAAGCCCTCGGGCTGGCTCTCTGCTCAGATACACACATTCAATAACCATTCATTCAATAACCATTCAATCACCACACATTCAATATCCAAGATATGTAAGCATGGAAGAATCATCAGGATTTCCCAAGTTAGGATTCTCCTGTACTTTACACCTTATTATTTTTACCTGCCTAAATGGGCTCTCTCCAAGGAACAAGCCCAAAATGTATCCACATTGAGACTGAAGACAAAAGCTCACTTTGATTGCAGTAGTGCAGCCCTGTACCTTGAAGTAACACAAGCACAGACCACAAAAGGTGTGTGTGAGCACCCCACACAGGCTGAGGGCTGGAGACAGCCTGACTGGTCTTTCTACAGCTGTTCCCTTACAACATAAAATGTGACGACATCCTCATTGGAAACCACAGTGCCCAATATCCCTACCACAGACAAGAGAGCACAGACAGCAGCGTGTCTTATCCACCCTTCACCAACCACTGAAATAGATACAGCATTTTAAAGCACTTAAGACTGCCCCTTGAGACACGACTGCCACTCTAAAGCCCAACACTTCAGCTCAAGTTCACATCATTCCCTAAGAGCTGTATGTGGCCTATGGCAGAGAGGTACCGAAGAGAAGTGTTTTTAGCCATTCCTTGCTCCCACGCTCCCTCCTCAAATTAAAAGGCTGTGGCAAACATGGAATACAAACAAATTCCCCGTGTTCAGTGGCACACACCACATTTCTGTCCATTATTAGATGTGACAAACACGAGAGGGGGCAGAGCAAAGGGCAGGACACTCAGCGATCTTGTCATACAAAACTTCTCAAACATGCTCAGTGCAGTGTGGGATTACTCAAGGCTTCCCATGCGGTGGGTCAGGAACACCAGACGTGCAGCAAAACATTCTCCCATGAAACCTAGACAGACAAGGAGGAAAAAACAGCCCTTACAGGCACCCAGCAACAGTGTCTCTTTCAAGAACAGTTCACCACTTTAGTCTCCTTAACTATCACCTTGTTACACTAAAACTGCACCGCTGAGAGAGATTTTGCCAGGTGCAGCAAGAGGTCAGGCCAATGCCAAGAATTGGGGGACAGAATAATCTCGAGTTCTCACAACCTTTTCGATCATGTTTTCAAGATGAGAAAACACTGCTGGCACATCCCATTAATGTCCTGCTCCCCAGGGCAAACTGCAAGATGGTTTGTGCTGGGGCGCTTTAGCCTTCAAAAAGCAGAAAGCACAGTCTGACAAAAAGTAATCCCCCAAGTGCTATATTGCCTGCAGCATCTGCCTCTACCAAACTGCCTTCCCTGTATGTGCTGCCACAGGTCTGATAAGTTCATGGAAATGAAGACTGTGCCATTCAAAAGGAGGGGAAGGCAGGCTCTTGCCTATCCCAAGCACACATGGATTCCCCTCTCCTCCTTCTCTGCCAGACCCAGGTAGCCACCTCACACTGTGCTGATGTTCCATTGTTTATTTTTCAAGCATCTTCAGAGAGCAGCTTTCCCATGTGGCAGCTCCCCTCCACAGGCTCTGTTCTGATGCAGACAGAAGGCTGCACTGCTGCTGCCTTTTTGATCTTGAGGCAGAGGTGAGGGGGCTGGAGGAGGGGGATGCAGTGGGAATTCCCACCCTAATGCTATTGGCTTGCTTTTCAAGATGCTCAGCAGCACTGCACATGACAATTCTGTGCAGCAGAGGCTTTCTTTAAGATGATATCCTTACTTTCCTCCATGACCTTTATTCACACTGTTTGCTTTCCTTGGAGGTTGGTTGCAGCTGTAACTGATACTAGAGCATCCCTACCCCCATGTCTCCTTTGTACTGGCTCTCAGATCAGGATCTCCATCCTCACAACTGTTTCTCCCACTAGCAGATGTTAAATACAGAGGAAGGGGTAGTAATTACTAGCACAGTAATGTTTGTGTGAGCAACTGCCCTCTCCAGTGTCATTCTTGCAACTTGTTCAACCTCAGCCAAAGCACGTCAAGGATGAATGAGGGTACAGGATGACATGGTTTTCCTCATGAGCATTCTGCTTTTGCTCCCTTACTGGCACCTCCTTCCTCCCAGTTATGCCTTTTCCACCAGTTCCATTCAGGTGGCAGAGCCCCAAAAACAATAAAAGGGATATTTAAATGGCTTTCTACTAGAGAAACAGCAGCAGCAGTGGCTGTCAAAAGCAAATCCACTCCAATTTTTCAAAGGGATTAGGGGAAAGCAAAGATAATCCAGTCATCAACTGCAAAAGTCAGGGACAGGAGAGGAGAATCACATAAACAGCATGCCTTACATGCTCCAGGAGAAGTCAACACTCTACATTTCACTTACGTTTTCTCCACCATGCAGAAAAGGGCTGATGACTGTTGAAAAGTATGTCTTAGACACAGCCTCTCTGCACTGGTACTACACTTTGAGACCGCAGGAGGAGGAAATCTTTGGAAACGCTGTGAGACAGAGCTGGACCTATTTCTAGAAATAACACCAGGGTAGTCCATGAGGAAGGAGAGTCAGACAGAGGCTTGGACTTAGACTGGACAGGATGGAATAGGAAGGGAAGACAGCTGTGGGCTCCCTATTGTCTGAAGACATTTTGACAAAGTTTTGCTGCAGTTAATGTCTACTGACTCAGTTCCTAGTGCTGCTCAGAGGAAAAGGGTTCAGTCCATCTGAGTTTCTTCAGCTCTGATCCAAGCCCCTGCCTCAACCGCTGCCTTCTGCTATCCCATCAAATACTTGTACCGTATTGCTTCTGTTTGTTAATTACACTTCCAACTCTATTTATTACACTTCCTTGTCCATAAGTTTTTCTGAAAGACTCAAAAATCAAGTGCACTATTCAAACACAACAAAGCAACCTAATTCAACTGTGTTAAAATGTTATCCAATATAGGAAAAAAAAAAAAAAAGGTAAAATTTTTGTGGAAGAATTGAGGCAAAACCAAGGAAGTTAGAATGATTGCCCACAATTTGATTCCAAATCACTTCAAGATCTGTAATCAGGAGTTCTCACATTACCACAAACTTTTTTATCATAAATAAACTTGGATTTCTACAACACTGACCCAGATCAGTACTAGTTTACAAACTGTTTTTTCTCTCATGGCTTCAGGTCCTCAAAATGTATATTTTTACCCCTGAATCTTCAAACGCTCAATATTTTCTTTGCACATCTTTCTAGAAAATTCACCACTAGTTCAGCATTTCCTATTAAATTATCGTTGTGGTCATCCTTTGCAACTTCTAACTAATGGAAACTGGTCAAACCACAAAGAGTCACACCTACAGTTGTGCTGTATATAGATATCCAAGCAGACAGTAGCCCATACCAGGCAGCGTGTGGGAGGAAGTGGCTAGAGGTGTTCACAAACATTATTGCCACTTTTAGAAACCAAGCAGGGATCTAAATAGATCCAACAAATGCAGCTGAAGATTTACGTGGCTTTACATGGGAATTTTGTGGTCATCCAAGCTTCAGGTAAGTGTTTCAAGTGGAAAGCAAAGTCATTATTACAGTTTGTTACTAGTTTGCAAACAGCCCCTTTCCCACCATAAATATTAAGTGTAACCTGAAGACTTCTGCAGCCACAAAAGGAATAAAAATCTAGCAATAAATATGGGCAAATTACATGTAAAAGCTCAAAGAAAATCAGATTACCAAACATAGTAATGAAACCTATCAGAAATCAGCCTGCCACCCAGCCCAAGCATAACAACATCCTCATGAGCTCTCTCAGGGATAGCTCATGAATTGTGAGCACTTAAGGCTGGCAGGGATATACAAACTCCTTGTAAAGATGCAAGTAGGTCTCAGAATTCCCAAGTCACAGATACTACTCAGGTCCAATAACCAGAAAATAGCTGCTTTTCTGCTTCCTTCTTTCCACAGCTCATTCCTACTTCTGTCAGGTATTACTTGTTGGCAGTGTAGGCCCGATACAGGTCTCTGGTCGATACATTCCCAACAGGTGTGGCAGTTCTCCATGGCATCATAGCCCTCTCCCTGGAGAAGGAAAAGAGCTAGCCATTCATGTAAGAAGAGAGGGATTAACCAGGGAGCAAGACTGGGAAAACCCACCTGAAGTCAGCTATACCATATTTCTGACTTTTTCAAAATGCAGCCACCTTTGGGTGAGACCCATAGATTCCTCCCTACAGCAAGTTAAATGAATAAGAGCAACAGTTGATAAAAGTTTGTTTTACACACAACTTCTGCTCCCCAACATGTCCACAGCCTATTTCCTACGTTTTCAAACAAAATCTCTTTTGTGTTTTTCCCCCTGCTGCACCTCCTGCCAGGAAGAGCTCCCAGCCATCTACAAAGTGACTTCATTGTTTGCCTTCAAGCCAGCCTTCGATGTCTCCCAAACCATCAAGCAAACAAACAGCTTGTCATCACTTCAATAGCTGTTTTCCTGAGAGAGATCCACAGACCAGCCTTCTCTTCAGCCCCTTACACACCCCCATCTGACTACTTCTATTACTTCTTGTCTTGGGCTCACTTTGGAAGTGCTCTGAGGACAGAATCATTTTGTTTTGTTTCAGTGCATTCCCTGGTGTCCTGTACCATGACTAAGACCCGTTGGCCTCACAAAGCAAGGAACAAATTCTAAGAAAATGCACTCATTGAGAGTTAACATGAATATCTGTAGATTCTCTACATGTGTTATTAACAGGATCTGAGAAACTCTTGATTTGTTCTTATTTTCACAAACACATCGTAGTTCCCCAGCCTACAGTAGTAGTTGCCCAACACTTCACAGAATCATAGAATAGTTTAGTTTGGAAGGAACCTTAAAGATCATCCACCTCCACCCCCCTTGCCATTGTCAGGGACACCTTCCACCAGATCAGGTTGCTCAAATCCCCATCCAACCTGGCCTTGAACAGTTCCAGGGGTGGGAAGCCACAGTTTCTCTGGGCAACCTGTGCCAGACCCTCACCACTCTCACAGGGAAGATTCTTCCCTATATCCAATCTCACCCTGTCCTCTGTCAGTTTGAAGCCATTCCCCCTTGCCCTGTCACTACGTGCCCTTGTAAAAAGTCTCTCTCCAGCTCTCTTGGAGCCCTTTTAGGTGCTGGAAAGGGCTCTACAGTCTCCCTGGAGCCTTCTCTTCTCCAGGTTGAACAACTCCAACTCTCTCAGCTTTGGGATTTGGGACACATCACCACAACCCTTCCAAAACACACTGAAGGGAATAAATCTGAAGTCACAAAACTAAACCATCTGGGTGTCTAGTGGGCCAAATACTACACACAAGTGAACTACCACTAATACAACTGGGTTTTTATAATATTGGTTTGTGGGCAGGACCAGGACATGGCTGCAAAATATAACATGTTTTACTTCGTCATCTACCACAAAAAATTTTGCTCGCAGGGACTTACAATTTTCCTGACCTCTCGTGAGACTTACACCTCTCAACTGATTCCTCTTCAGTCTCATAGGAGTCTGTTAACTCCTCAGTGGAGCAGTACATCCACCTGTGAACGTGAATAATGCCTTGCTTATGGCTTTTAGGAAGGTAGGTTCATCTCCATTTGAGGTATATTATTTGATGACAAAACAACAGCAGGAAAAAATGCCTCTCACCTTCTCCCTGTTGTTGTTTTGTTGGGTTTTTTTTCTCTTTTTAACTGGAAGCAGGAAGAAGATCTCCAAGTTTGTAAGGGTCATTAGGCACTATCATGGTGTATAGAACTAATAATGAGCAGTTTAATATACATTCTATTTCTGCAGCTCAGGAAAAAAAAAATACATTATAATGAAAAAAATTACAGCAACGTGAAAAAATATTATCATCAAAATAAACCATGAAGATCCAACAGGGAGAGAAGCAAGCATTTGGAGATACCATTTATCCCCAAAAGTCATGACTATTGTAGAATAAAGTTGACTTGCAAATTCATGTGCAGTTCTTTTTAAAAGCCAACCTGTTTCTTGGAGGTATCATAACAGTTTGGCATCTTGCAGTTGCTATGGCAGCTGCTGCTTTATTAAACAACAAGTAGTGTGTGTAGTTAGATAAGTCTGCTTAAGTTATTTCTGCCCCAATGTTACACGGTTCCCAATGCTGCACTGTTTTTATGCACTCTTAAATATAAAGGAATGTAAATTGAAGAAACATGTTTCAACATTGAACAATATAGAAAATCTCTTCTCCAAAAACATTGCCTTTCAGGGTATAGTCATCATATACCTTTGCTAGATTTCTCATGTCAAATTCCTATGACACAGTTGCCAAATATGTGCAATTTATTCAAATAAACCAAAGTGATATTAGGATGACAGTACAATAGAAACTATTGCATGATGCCTGTGCATGTTTTAATGTTAAGATATGGTAACACAATAGGTTTTCCCTTTGACATTTGGTATGCATTTGCTGTAAAAAAAAAAAAAAAAAGGAAAAAAAGATGCTTTAATATAAAATAAAACGCCCTGAGATGTACCACTTTATCATTCTATGTCTTTCATCTCCTGCCTCCAAGAGCCACAGCATTCCATGGGAAGCAGACATCTATTATCCTACCCCACCCACACAGCAAATGCAGGTTGCCCCCCATGAAAATAGTCTCACCAGCACCAAGGCCCTCCATTTCCATCTCCATCCCATTGCTTTTCATAAAGGACTTCCTGCAGGAACACAGATTATTTGCAGTTCATTTGCATACCACAGGGAGAAGCTGTAACAGACTTCACAAGTGTTTCATTTGCTCCAGTTGCTCACTTTATCTCAGCAGGGACAACCAAGAGCCTTTTCCAGATGAGAGGTATCTGCCAGCAACCAGCTGATATTTTTGTAATTTTAAAAAATTACCTGTCTTTTGTGGTAATACCCAAGCATGGATCTATTCTGAGAAGATAGCAACAGAAAACCAAACCATTTCACAAAGGTGAAGCAATAGATTCAGAGATTATTAAGGAGTCCCAGATACTGAAACAAGAATCATCATCTCTGCAGAACTACTGAGGTTTAAGTGCTCAGTTCATTAAAGCAGGGAAAGGCAAGCCATCATTTCTGATTTCCTCACCAAATTCCTTTTATATTTTGTGGGCAAGAGAAGCCACATCATTCACCATTGGGGTTTCTGATAGACTAAAATCTTGTGCACTAACAAAACCTGGAAGTGGTAGAGTCACAGGCAGTGACACTGCAGACATGAGGAACGGGCATTCAACATCCCAAATGGTTATGGCACCCTATTTCTCCTGGTCACAGGCCCAGAGGTGAGGGCAGAGCTTCAGCTGCCAGCTCCTGAAGGAATGCACAGCCACCTGGCACCAGTGGAAGTGCTCACAAACATACACATGCACAAAAGCAAACGTTCTGTAATTCCCAGACTTAAATTAAGCGGCTTCAAAGTTTGTGGAAGAGCAGAACCCTCCTGGAGTGAACATCTTGCTCTTCAAATATTTGAGTACATTCGAATGTTTGAGTATATATTCTTTGGAGCAGACATCTTCTTTATGGATTTTAGCTGCAGGAGCCGAAGGAGGATACTGGTCTGATATTGAAGACATCTTTTCCCACTTAATACCATGTCCCTGTGGAGCAGAGAGCAGCTGAAATGTGTGGAGGCTGAACCCAGTAGTGAGCCCTGCCCTCCCAAAGGCACGGGGTCCCTGGCACAGCCCAACAGCAAGCACCACAGTGTTCCCTCTGACACACATAATGGAGAGGAGCTTCACCTTTTACTGCTCTTCCACTGACACCACAAAACGAGATGAAAGAGTTGGGTTTATTTTTACAATTTTATGACTTCTCCCACCCCTTTGCTACCACGCTGGCGGCATTTCCCACCCCCAACACCGTGCCCTGACTGACCCCACAGGGATGCCTATGCCCAGGAGGGCAAAGATACAGTTGCTATGGCAACGCTGCCTCCAAATTTCCTGGCCTCCGCGCATGTAACATATTAACCTTATCATTTAATTGCCAGATGCATTTCAGGGTGGCACACGGGCAATTATTTATAAGTAGATTTGCAGGGGGAAAGAGTCATTTTGACAGGGAGCATTTATGCACATCAGGGCTATTTTCCTCATTACCCCACTGCTTGATCCACAGTGCAGAGAAAGCACCTTCCTCCCTCCATCAGCCAAATCCTGCCAGGGAGTCTCTGCTGAAGACTCCTGCTTCCCTCTGCCTCACAATCCAATCCAAAGCAGGGATCACCCTTTCTTGGTGGTCAGTTGGAGGCCCCATGCACAGACAGGGTGGGCTTACACTGTCTCCCACCCAAGTCCAGCCAGGAGGAGCATCTTACAAGATCACACACTGCAAGAAATAAGTCACACAGCACACAGGGCCTGCCCTGCTGAGCCCAAGATGCTCCCTCAAAAATATGTTATTACAGAGAGCTCTCAGGACAGTCCCTGGGAGACTGGCAAAGTAAAAACCAAATCCTTCTTCCTACACAAGGATGCCAAGGAAGCGGAGTTGGGACCTGCTCCCTTCAGTTACCATAAAATCAGACTCAGGAGCACCTCACTCCCTCCCACTAAACCCACTCCTCAGAGCTCCAGTCCGAAACCACTATGAAAGAAAACAAACCACGCACCTCCTGTTGATCCTAAACCTCCTGAAGCATGTGACTCTGCCAAAACCTTCTTTTTTTTAACATACCTTCTCCATACAGAACTTCAGAGATTAAATGCCTACCTAGACCCCGGAGAATACTGTGTAGAATTCCTTGGGCTTGTGGATTATTAAAGCTAGAAATTAATTTTGTTGGCTCTGTCATTTTCTTGATCATTTGTAGGAGTGGGATCCAACCACTTATCTTTTTTTATTTTTTTTACCTCAACCACTTGTTATGAGCACATGGGGGAAGGAGAGAAGTGGGAGGAATCTATTTTATTCTCTGACCACTTTAACTTGTTTATTCTAGAAAATAGCATCCAATAACATTTTCCAAGAAAACAGCACGACACTACCTCCCATCAGCAGCAGGTGTGGAGAGCTCTTTGCACAAGAACTTTCCATGGGCTTGCAGAAAGACTAGCTTCTGCCAGGAAAGGAATCTGATCCAACATAAAAACAAGAATGTGTGAGCTTATTCACAGTTACTGTGACCAGTGACTCCTCACTGAACCATTTATGTCTAGAAAGTTAATGCAATATTGCATAAAAGGCAGTTCCATTTGTTGCTTCCCAACATTCCCACCACAATTCGAGGATTTTCAATGTATTGTTGAACATTGTTGTATATTATTGTTGTATATATAACACATCAATGAGTTCCACAGAAACCACCATTCAAGAAACAGAATTCACTTCTCCCTTCCCATTAATGTCTACAGCCAAGGCTGGGTTTTCTTTATGAGAAATAAACAGCTGTGTTGAAGGTAGAAACAGACTACACCAGCTTAGAAAGTTCCAGATGTAAAGGTGACTCTCAGCAGCTGTCTTTGCAAGCTGCCAATTTTATTCTGAAAGAGACAGAGGACCAAATGGCGGAAGACAAAATTTGTAAACTGGTTAAATTTGGCTGCCTCTGTTCCCATTGTGTGTCCACCATCACAGTAGGTCTTCTTTCCTACTTCTAGATGTTCTGGACAATAAATATTTACAGGAAGGTCATTAGGGCATGGCAAATCCTGACAGAAGGGTTATATATCATCTCTCAGCCAGCAGCACCCCATAGAGGGATGGATCTGGTAGTACACGGGATGTGTGAGATACCCTAAGCAGGCAAGGGTGAATTCCCAATACTCAGGTCTGTTAAATCACACTTAATGTACAGATTGTCTCAGACACCAGCACAAGGGGAAGGCAACTGTGTGCACACCCCTCCTTTTTGGAAATTGTACTCAAAAGGACATGAGACAGAAGCAGCTGGAGTCAAACCCACCCTGAGAGAAAAACCCAAACTCACCAAGCAGGAACTAACTGTTCCAGCTAACAATCTCCCTGCCTCAGATCCCTACACACAGCTCAGTGAGCAAACAGTATCATACAGCCTTCCCTGGTCATAGAAATGCTGGAGAGAAGCAGAGCAAATACAAGAATTCTCCATAAAAACAAAATCTTTCATTACTTTCATCCCAGATGAGAAGCTGCAATTACTCAGCCGTCATCAAGGTGGAGTGGGAGGAGTACAACAGCCAGGTCTGGGCTCCTTCCTCAGCCTACTCCAGCCACTGTGGGCTCCAAAGCAAATAGCCAGAAATGCAGCATTATGCATCCAGGTTCCATTTACGCTGGGTGTAGGATGGACAAGCAAGAGGAACTTGGATAGGCTGATAGCCTGGCATCACCCATTTTATGAAAAGCAGAGCCTGAACATGCAAATGAAGCGTAAGGAATACAGCTCCCTGCATTAGCTATGCCACAGCTTTCTTCAAAGAATTAGCAACAGGAAAAGACCACGCTGCCTAACAAGGCTGCCTGCTCTGTTTCTCCCCTCCTCTCTCGTCTGTCACCACATCCTTTCACCTCCCCACCCAACCACTCGTAACACCTCTGCCTGTCTCTTGAGCTCATTTAAACACCCTGCTTCACTGCCCTCGCTTGGCAGCCTCGCTGCTGCTGCACCCGGAGCAAACAGCTCCGCCACTTCTCACGTTAGGCAGAGCTTGTGGTAGGCACTTTGCCTCCTCAGCAGTGCACTTCCACCGACCCCAGCTCAGGAAGTCACTTGAGCATGACCAAGTGGCACCAGCTCACACTCCAGAAGGGAGCACAGGAGGGAGGGAAGGAAAGCGCCGAGATTTCCATGGGGCACTTCACTTCTGTGGGTCACTGCTGAGGCAGACGCTCTCCAGCAGAGCTCCCAGCAGGCCTGGGGCCCTCCCTTCCACAAATCTTCACGGTCAAAATGCTCCAAACCCTTTGTTTCAAGTCTCTCTCACCCTTTGCCCTGTGCAGAGACATGACTGTAATCCTCTTTCTCCACCACCCTTCTTGCGCATCGAAGTTATGAGACGTCACCCCTTCTACCACAAACTCTCTCCAAGACATGTCCTTCCTAAAACCCACAGAGCCCACGAGGAGAACCCAGAAAAAAAACTGAGGACCCTGAACACAGCTCTGCCTCTTTGCAGGGACTGCAGCTGTAATGTGTGCTCTGCCCGCTGTGGTTATACCCATTAACCTGTTCGTCTATTTTACAGCAGCCATATAATAGCCTGACCACCACAAGGATTTTTCTATAATATCCTCTAAATCCTCTCACACCTGCCCCCTACTAAAATACTCCCTATCCATGCAGAGACACACTGTCTGTGTCCACTCTTATTGCTGTAGTCATTTAGACAAACAGACTTCAGCTACCTGCAAAACTAGAGAAATAGGCACTCAATCCCGGTTTTAATAATGAAATATAGATTGCCCCACAACCCTACATGTTTGAATGACAGTCTCTACATTACTCACTTCTTTCTCAGCCAGCCACTGCCTCCTCATCTGTAAAATGGGGCAGTGGCACTTCTTGCATCTGAGTGACAGTGTTTGCAAACATCAAGAAACGACTCCACAGAAGCCAAAAGGGAGTACTCTATTTGCATGCAAATTCATGTAAAAAATTAATCCTCACGTGGTTCCAAAAACATGATGCATACAAATACATTACTGCAAGCCTAAGAAATTTAGCTTTAGAAACACAGCCAACTGCTTTCTACACTGACTCGGGGGAGGAGAAGAGAATCTGACAATGCACCTTCCTTTAACTGTTAACTCCTTATTCTAAATCTAATATTGATCCTTAATTTTCCACTAGCATTTTGACTGCAAGAGAGCAGGAGAGAAACAGGAATGGCAAAGACAATCCATTTATTTCACCCTTTCTTCACTCCTTGAGTCAGCTAGTCCCTCTCTGAATCAGTGCTAGACCTGCTTGAATAGCTGAGAATGAACCTTGCACAAAGTGTGGATTTACTTTTACTAAATCCTCTAAGTATTAAAGCTCTTCACACCATTTGGTCTTGAAGTGATGCAAGAGCGAGGTGTGGACACTAGTGACAATAAAAAACCATCTGGCAAAGTGAACTCCAGGCAAACAATGACAAGCACAAGTGAAAAGAATTGCAATGATTTCCACAAACATGTGAAATACTATAAACTGTGTGACTTAGCAGCTTCCTCCTCCTTGCAAGTAAATAAACATGTCTGCAGTAGGCTGTTTGGTTCTGTCTTTTATATGAGCTGGGAATACACAGAGACTACCCTATTTGCATTTTGCCTTTAAAAAAATACATGCAGATTGGTGAGCAAGGGGAAAAAAAGGCGAGAAAGAAAGAAAGAAAAAAAATAAGAACTAACCAGACTTCACTTTTTCTTGGTTCTTTACTGTCAGGGTGATGTACTGGAAGTCTTTATTTCTTTCAGCTTGGGCCCCTCAGTAGTTCATTCTCCTTCCAGCCTGTTCTCATGCCTTTCTTATCACCTGCTGAGGCCTTGATCATGGACAGAGCAGACAAGCAGCAGGGGACAATTAGAGAGGAGTTCAGACTTTGATCATTTGACCATATGTGAATACAACAGCTGACCACATGTTTTAAAAGACAACTAACTTAAAAGTATTAAAAAAATCACAAAGCAGGCATAGATACTTAAATTTACATTTTAATTATCTGGCACAATGGTGCATTCAACTTTGCAGAATATTGAATTTTTTTTCCTAAATGTACACATCTCCAAAAGGAAAACCAGCACTTTGCTGCTTCTCCAGAGCCTAAAGGAGCACACACTCACTAAAATAAATATTTGGATGATTTAAAACATAAATAAACATATCTATCTCGTAACTTGCCATTCCTACTGACAGATAAATTCACAAATAATTTTTGTCCTGCAGACAGCCCAATTTAAATGGAATAATGCAGCATTAATTTACCTTTAAAAATACCATGTATTTAATAACACAAGGATATACCACCCTACAGTACTTACATAAGTGGGGTTTTTTGTTGGTTTGTTTTTTTTTTCCCAGAACCTCTCTGTTAGCCTTTAAAACTTAATACAGAAATACAATATGATTTACATGTTCAGCTACTGTAGGGACTTGGTTCTGACTGCTCATCTGCCTACTTTTTCTTTAAAAAAAAAAAAAGTGTGGGGAAAAAAATGTTCATTTACTCAACTGTTCAACCTTTGCTAAACCTTTAAGTTATCAAAGCCAAGGGTCCAGTTGTGAGGAGCTAACTGTAATTGCCTGACCCCAAATACTTGGGAAAAATCATTGTTGGAAATTTTTGTATACAATAGAAGCTTTATCATCACTCGTGGAGATACACCATCCACTTATCTTCTGCACCTACAAGATAATTTACATATTCATGAAATGGCTATTTACTCTCAAATAGGAGGATAATAGAAAAATAACACTAATTGTTTTGACAGCAGTTTGCTTAGGAGTTATCTGAGGCAACAAATGTTTCTTTTGTAGTTGTGGAAAGGCAGAAATAACTCCTTTCTGTAAACACTTCTGACTTCAGCTTTCCTTTCTCTCTGAAATTTGAATGCTACCAAGGAAAAACTGCGGAATCAGTGAAAGGAGAAGGAGGAGGACTTCAAAATTAAATCATAGTTAGTTTTGTTTGGGTAACAATTGTTTGCATATTTTTATTATAATGGAAACCACAGAGCATAACAACATTTTAGAGAATGTGTTTTGCAGAGTAGAAGCAGGACTGTACCACGTGCTGACTGAATGAAACAATGGTACTAATGGGGCATGAAGGGTGTGTTCATAATATTTTAAGAGTCTCAGGCTATTACAACGCAGTCTTTCAAAGGGTGTTTTTATGTTTCTCTGACTGGACTACAAAATGTCCCCTTCCCGGCCCAAGTCTGCTCCTAATGAGGACAGAAGGGCGAGTGCTGACAGCAGGTCAGCCTGTGCCTTGCTGCTGCAGCAGGGCAGCAGTGGTGAGCCATCCATGTGCAGCACCGGGGTCTCCAGTGAGAAGGGCACATGCTGGCTTTGCTTCCAAGCCTCCTGCTCGGCCAAAGCGTCACCAGCTTCCTCTGTGTTACGCAGTGCAGCGTCTCACCCTGACACGCGGCGAGCGATGCCTCGGGGTGGCCGCTCCAGCAATGAGCCATCTCTGTCGTGCTCAGCTCTACCAAGCCCAAGCCTGCCAGGCTCATGGGCCACCCCAGGCCCACCACCAGCCACGGCCACACTGATCCAGCTCAGCCGGACGGGAACACGACGGCCGTTTTAACAGCACAGCCTGTCTCCTTGCCAGGATTCAGAGCCAGGAGAGAAGGAACACACCACGCAGCTGGAAGAGGGGAGTAGGCTCAGAGAATGGAAAAGGAAACCTCTCCAAGTCTGGCAGCTTATCAAAAGGAAAAAATTATCAGTGTGACATTTGTGTGTAGCCCACCAAACCTCACTCACAATATTAGAAGATATTAAAGCTAATCAAATATGAATTACCAGCAAATTTGTCAGTTGCTTTTCAGACAGAGGCTGGGAAGTGAGTGGCAGAGGGTTTCTGGGCTTTCCCAGGTTACCCTGGAAGGAATTTGGGTTTGTTTTCAAAACCAAAGTTCACCTCCTCAGCCACCATACAATAGCTCCAGCACTCCAAAGCAATTGTTCTCACTGAGAATCTTCCTGCACCTAAGGGCTCTCCACAATAAAATATGGATGCCATATTAATTAAATATAGATGCAATTTCCTCCTCCTTTTTCTCCTTAGCTGCTATCAAGAACATTAGTGCAGGCGCCTAAGGAAAGCACTGCTAACGGAGAACAGCTGCCACACTAATTAGGCACTGTGGTCTATCGGCCAGGCACGGGCCCAGGAACCAGCCACCTGACTTCTCCTCTCGCAATTCCCACACAGTGGCTCCGGGCATGTGGCTCCAGCTCATGCTCAGCCAGATGCTTTGCACTCCCCCTCAGCTTTAAGCACAGGAGAAGACACCACTGACTGAAAAGAATGGGGTTACCACTGACCCCCAGTGGGGTTTGGTTTAGCTCCCTAGATGCAGCAAGCATTGTGTCTGTGCTGAAGACACTGCTAATGGTTCACGTTTGCAAAGCATCTGGAGATAGGATTGGCAGCATTGCCATCTTTGGGAAATGCCAACGGAAAGCTCCTGCCAGGGAACAGCCTTGTGGTGTATGAGCTGCCAAAAATTCCTACCCCAGCAGACAGTCTGCTCAGTGCTCCAGCAAAACAAAGCAAATCCTGAGCTGATGGCTATGCTCTAGAGTGCTGGGTTCATCCCCACCCTGAAGCCACTGAAAAGAGGGGGGGTCAATCCCCCTCCAGGGACAGCAAACCCAGCGAGCAAGAGGGAAGGATCCCGCCATTAAAAGATCTTTTGCTTTTGGTGTCAGACTAAGAGGACTGCAACCTCCCTCTACATTCTGCATGGGCAATTTGACAGAAGCTTTTACATCTGAACTTGTATCACTGGGACAAAAATACTTCAAAACAAGATTCAAGAATGAAGAGGCCAGAACAGGGATAGGGCATGCATAGGACCTCGTATTCCACTGGCTACAAGGCTCACGTAAGAGTGAGGAGACCTGTGTTTCTATTTCTTGTGATGTCATTTTCTGTACCATGTGTAAGCAGCCCTCCTCCATGGCCAGCACCACCTGCTCCCAGTTTAGCCAATTACCATTTAATGTTCTCCATCTGTACAATAGGAGCAGTGGTACTTCCTGGCCTCACAGGTATGCGTGTGCGTCTGCATGTGTGAAGATAAATATATTAAAGATTGGGGGGCATTCATGTCCCGGGCCAATGGGAGCCATATAAGTGCCAAAGAGACTAAGACAAATGAGGGCCATATAAGTGGATGGCTGGAAAGCTGCAGCCCTGAGGCTACAGGCAAGAAAGGGGCAGAGACCAGTGCGGGAGAACCGTGGGAAAGAGCCCTATGTGAAGTCTCTAACAGAGCACACAAGTGCCAAGGGAACACAGAATAAAACCCAGCTCCCTCACGCTGAGAAACTGTGCTGACACCCCTGCCATCAGGAGGCAGCCCATGGAGGAAGAGGTGGGGTTGTCAAAATAAGCCCAGCTTTAGATCAACAGCTGATAACAGAGCCTGGCCACACGAATAAGGCCCACGGCTTCTGGAGAGATATCAGAGGTGTAAAATGCACCACTGCTCTCAAAACAGCTCTCAGCACAGAGAGATCCTGGGCTCACCTGGCACTAACCTCCCAGCTCTTGCTGCAGCCAGTTTAAGCAGGGAAGCAAGGACTGAGCAAGCAGAGGTGTCCCCACTCAGTCCATGACACCAGGATAGTCACCAGGAGCAGATCCATCCCCTACCTGCCTCTGCATCCCCAATCTTGGGTGGACTTCAGTCTCCAGCTCTATCAATCCTGCTGTGAAATGCACTTTATAAAGTGACATAAATCATAAAACACATCTCCCCCTCAGATCCACTGCCTCTTCTGCAGCTACTGAGGAGGAAAAAAGGCACCTGGGAGAAATCTGGCCCACAAAGGTTCACAGAAGACTGCACACAGCGCCTTACTGGCAAAGAAAGAAAAAAGAACAGAGGAAAGGTAGAGACTGTAAGAGGTTAGAGGGAAAAGCAGCTATATCCTTTGAGAGCTCCCCGAGCTTTTCTCCCTGGCAAGCTTTGGGGATCTCTCACAACTTTCAAGAAGGCAGCAGCAGCATTTTTCAGGGGAAAAAACCCCCCCTAACATCGCAGGGACACAGATTCTAACCATCAATGCATTTATAAAGGAAATATGATGATGATTTTGCCACAGTGGGTCTTCAGAGCATCTCCCATGCCCCCAGCTGGCTAAGCAAGGGGAGAGACTAATCAGGATCTCCTCTCCATTTCTTCACTGGTACACGTATCAACTGCTAAAGCAACACCTCTTCTGGGCTTTACTATTTAACATTTTTTAAGGCAGTACCCAGAGGCCCTCCCAGATCCTCAGTAATGTACAAACATGCAGATAATTCCACCCCCAAAGATATTTAAAGGCAAACCACAGAACACAGCAAGGGAGAGGGAACGGGCACAAGGGGAGGAACAGAAAATACCTCTTTAAATTCGGAGCAGCTGAGAGCAGAGACACACAGCTGATTAAAGGATGTGGAGAAGCATTTTAGTGAGAGAACTCTGTCTAATTAGCTTATCAAAGCATAGGTTTATGCACGCCTATGTGGGAACCAAACTGTGATAACAGAGGTCTCCAGTATAGCAAAGACCAAGCAGAAACTACAGTTAAACACAGTCGGACCAGTCTGGAAGTCATTCACCACAGGTGACAGCAATGCAGATCTATCACTACCGTTTTTCAGTGAAGACAAAGCAGACTGTGTGGAAAAGCATCCTTATTCAAACAGATTCACTCACTTCAGGAGAATCCTGTTGCCTGTTTCGGAGAGGTGATCAGATAGGGCGGTCACAATAGAATTAAACACAAATTTCCCTGCACTCCAAGGATTAATCAAACTGCAAAGTATTCAAGAGTGGGATAAAGAATCACAAAAAAAAGTACTAGAATGCAGCAACAATACATATTTGCTCCTGTTTATTTCATAGTGAAAAGGAAGAAATTTGTGTATCTCTCCAGGGTCTTAAACTGCTCTAAGATAAAAATGAAGTCCTCCAAATATTCCAGACAAACAGACTGCAACGTACTGATGTTTAGTTTTTGCCTGGGGCTTAGAAAAGCTCCGAGCACTGCCATGCTCCGTAAGTCTTTAAATTAAACACTCCCCCACCACCAAAAAAAAAAGGGAAAAAGATCTGAAGTCACTGAAATTGATACGGATGCAAAGCAGAAGAAGTTTCTTCTAGAGGAATTAATCTTTCTTTTTGCTTGTCTCAAAGAGACTGATGCAGCAAAGCCAAAATCCCCACACACCCATACAGGATGAGTTAGTTAAGGAACTAGGTACCCCAGAGTTTTAGCCTGCAGATGCTGACTACAGGGACTCAAAAGGTATCAGCTCTCAGCTCTGTCCAAAATCTAACAAAACTACCAGTAACAAGCAAGCTTAGGACAACTGCAGTTTTAAGACTTGAAAACCACCATGAATTTTCTGAAAACTACATTTATCTGTATTTTGGCTCCAAACCTTTGTTCTGTTTTGTTTGTTTGGGGTTTTTTTATCCTTTGTTTTAGTTGTTTGGGGTTTTTTTAACTTTTGGAAGAACACTAAAGCACATAGAAATCTCCCAAAAAATTGAAACTTGTGGGGAAAAAAAAGCAGTGCATTCCACAAATTATGACCTTAACCCAACTAAACTCTCCACCTGGATGTGCTGATCTGGCTGGGATTAGTTCAGGTGGCAGCACAGGATTTTACCCAAGTACCTCCACAAGCTCACCAAATCACAAGTGATCATTTCTAGGGCAGGTTTTAAACACACCATGGGTCTTCCATGGTCTTTACCTCACTTCTGTTCCTGTATTAAATCTTTTCTTGAGCTGCAAGGCTAAAGAAACAAAAGCACAGTGAGGCCCCTATTTTCGTGCCCCATACTGAACTGTTTTCCCTAGTCATATATACAGCTAAAATCTGCTGCATTCTTGTTATTTCCAGCATTTCTGCAGTCTAAAAATCATCTGAGGTAAAAGAAAACCACAGTAGCAAGATCAGCAGCTAACATTACTTCTTAAAACATGATAAATCAAATATTTCACCTAGGCTTAGCCAAAAAAAGTTCAGCCAAAAGAAAAAAAAAACCAAACCACATAGTTGCTGAAGCCTGGGGAGACATTTATCCTGTTAAAACAACACCTTCACTGCCTAAGGAATCACAGAATGGTTTAGGTTGGAAGGATCCTTGAAGATCATCTAGTTCTAACCCCACTTTCCATTAGATCAGGTTGCTCAGAGCCCCGTCCAACCTGGCCTTGGACAATTCCAGGGATGGGGCAGCCACAGCTTCTCTGGACAACCTGTGTCAGGGCCTCACCGCCCTCACAGTAAAAGAATTTCTGCCTAATATTTAATATAAATCTATTCCCTTTCAGCTTAAAGCCACCAAATGTTGAATTTTTGTAAAGACCCAGAAGAAAGGACTGCCAGCAGTCAGAGGAGCCCTTTGACAAACAAACCACTCTGGGGCAGCAGCTGGAAAGGCACTAGGAGTTTAAGGGAGAAGGACACTATATACCACCCTTTTGGAGCTGATCTTTTGTTATTTATGTTGGAAGTAAGAATCCAGTGTGATGGGAGGCAGAGCCCCCCTGCCCCAGATCCAGTCCTGCCATTTCTGCTCCGCACAGTTTCGCTTACCAACATCTGCACCTCCTTGAATGCAAAAGGGGTAATAGCACAGCACATGAGAGCCAGCAGTGAGGACCACTGGACCAAACCTTTTTGCTTTCTGTCCCGTGGTAACGACCACTGGACAGAAAACATCTCTAGCCCTCCTGCTGTAGTGGGATTCAGTAGCTCTTAAAAGTTTCAGGTCGGCTTTTCTCTCCCCTCAAGTCCAGAAAGGCTGCACCCATTGGAAATCACCCCCAGCACTGCCTGCACCCTCCACACAACACTCAGACTGAAGGTAAGCTGTGCTAAAGGAAAACTGAGCTCCCTGGCACACTAGAGCTGCATCCTTAGGCAGCCACACTGAGTCAAGGGCTGGTCCAGCTAATCCAGCCGGTCCCCGATCAAGACGCGGGCTCACACAGAGCTCATTTCCCTTTGTTTGTTCTCCCAGGCCCAACAGCAGCACACAATGAAAGGGCACATCCCCAACAGGGTCAAGTGAGCCAAGACAATAAGGAGAACGAGACAAACAGAGATCTCCCCTTTGTGGAGTTACTCTTGATTTTTCAAGCATCCACAGTTATAGAAAGAAGACTGTAAATTTGAGGGAAAATTGGAACTTGGCTCTTCTCCCCATGTTTGCATTTAAAAAAGAGAGAGGGGAAAGAAAGGAAAAAAAAAAAACACAACCCACCCTCTTGGTATTTGTTCTTTGTTTCATATTTTAGAAACCCAGACTAAAAATAAGCATGGCTAATAGGAGCTGTCAGACTTGCACCATCACATCTCTCTGGCTCCTCTCAGTGACACACACTGACAAGACGTTTCTGGCTTTGTCCAAAGGAAAACAAATCAAGGCAGAAGTTGAAAACACAGCCGAATCTGAGAGAATTGGAAACTTCTTGCACCAGTAGATTCCTGAGAACAGAGATTCCACCCCAGGTGACCAGATCCCACAGCCAGCGTGTCCCCCCAACCAGGGCTGACAGAGGTTCTTTGCAGCCCAGCCACCACTAGAGGAGGTCAGAGTGCCACAGAGAGAAGGGGGGTGACGCTTCCCAAAGACTTGGAAGACAAATTACAGCCTAAATTATCACAAATAGACTTTGCACTCCCTTCTTACCGTTTACATTTTCATAAATGAGGAGTCTCCTTAATTTTAATGACGTTCAGTAGTAGCTGGGGGGGAGGGGGAAACAATGTGACACACACACAAGACATCTCCAAATTTTATTTAAAACACAAAGGACCCCAAACCCATAGTCATCACTTCTAGTTATCATAATGATGCTAAATCACATGTTTCAGACAATTTCAGCTGCAGAAATCAAGAGGCCGCAAGACAGAGTTATCTATTTTTTGTTTTTAACAAAAGCTGTTTCCACCCTTTCCTTTCTATAATCCTCACAGAAAGCCTTCAGGACATGAGCTAAATGCAAAATGAAAGTTGGCAAACCAAGACAGCAAAGCCTGTGCCTTTAGAAGGACTTCAATTTAAACATGTAAGATAATCTTCCCATTTTTAGGACCATCTCATTATTTTGAGTGGACTCAATTGCTAACTTTTAAGGGTACAGGACTGCTTATTTTGTGGGTAAGTCTCTGACACTGTCAGAACAGAAGGAAAGTTATCATTTGGAAAGACAGCAAGATTGCAGACCTCAGCCAATTTTAGACTGCAGTGGCTGCAGTTTCAGAGTTGCATCTCGTTTACCTATTGAGCGCCCTTAGACCCTCGAAGGAGCAGAATGGTCACTAAAGGCTACTTCTCTGAAAAGTACATTTGACTGTATCCCACTTCATACAGTGAAATGTTGGAATTTAACCTCCCAGCCATGCTTTGAGCATGTTAAAATCCAAGACCCCATCACCCTGAAAGACCCAAAGGCGCACGGCTCACCGTTCAGCGTTGCTGCTGCAGCGTGGAGCTCCTCTTTGAGGACAGCTGATGGTTTCATTCTCTGCAGGCGATGCTTGGATGGAGTTCCTGAATAAGGGCTACTCCAGCCAGTCAAGAAGCACATCACAAAAACAGCTAGTCCTAGAGCTCTGCTGCAATCCCCAAAAAGGGAAAATTCCCATGGTAATGCCTTAAGAATTCAGCTGGGGAGAATGGCAGAACGTGCATTATTAAGTAACTGTCAACAGCATGAGTAGGCATCATGCATTATGCCAGCTACAAGTGTAATTGTTTATGTCTATATATAAGACACACACATACAAAACACATGTACCCATGCATGTATACATTTAGGGAGAACAGTTTTTACTTTTTGGCATTGCAATTCCTTCTACAATACTTTTCCACTTAGGAAACCCCTATATAATCTCTCTATTCCTCTTACAGGACAAGATCTGTTTCAAACAAAAACCAAACAAAGTTTCTGTGCTGTGAAAAAAAAGTCCTTTTGCAGCAAATATACATTTACCTCGAGCCCATAGTGTTAGACTGAAATGTCAGCAAAAAGCAAACAGTATACATTTATTCCGATACATACAAGTCTACCACAAGCATTATGCTGGGGCACCAGAAAGAAAAAAAAAATCATTGATAAGACAAAAAAAAAACTTTTCAAAGCATTGAATTTAAAAATTCTGTTAGAGAATAAGTTCTTCCCCAGGCTCCAGAGTGATTCCTCACCTGCAAAATGAATCACAGTAGCCAGAACTCAAGAATTAGGATATAGCAGAGCACTACTCTTTCAAATACATTTGAAATGCTAATAGCCAGATGAGACTACAAGTGAACTCCATTACAAGGGCATCTTTTCTGGAATATGATATTTTAACACAATGATGGCTATTTTGGAACTTTAAATAAACAGTACTACTCAACTGTAAAATAAACTCTACAGGCTCTAGCAAATAGCTCCATCAACTTGGATTAAACAGCACACATTTCGTGTGGCAAGAGGTACACCACATCCAGTGCTGAACTTAGCTATTTTAAAAATTAATTAGGCAATTATACACATGGGGAAACTGTTCTAGTAATTTAGCTGCTTAATCAAATCCCAGGTACCAAATTATGGACCTGATCCTGCAGTTCTTATTCAAGTCAAACTCCTATTGATGTCAGTGGGAGTTTTGCCTAATTAAAGATCAGGACATACGCGCGTGCAAAGCCTGCTTTTAAACGATGGCTTTGAATTTAGTCTTAGGAATTTGAATATGGCTCTGAATCCCAAATCATTGCCTACAAGTTTCTCACGTGAGACTTTGGGTATATTAATATATATTTTTCCTAAGTCTGGCTCAAATTAACTTCTAGGTAAAGTCTGGAGATTTAGCTAAAGAGTCTTACAAGGCCCAATGGCAAATTGACCTAGTTCTGAATTTTTTTAAAAAAACCAATTAAATACTGTTACAAAACAAGAAGCAGGTTGTAAAAATATTGGTTACAAGTCATGCTCAGCAGCACACACTGGGTTTGTGTCATCATGTCCTTAGTGCAGTCCACAAAAGCTGTCTCCAAGGGGTAGGATGGATATGTCTGTCCCAGACGAAGATTCTGGGTGGTGTACCCAAGTCTCTGCTGAAGAAGCTGCAACACAGGTAAACAAGGAGGAGTATTTGTAATAAAAGAGGAGAAAACAGTGTCCTCCCTCATGCTCTTCAGTCCCAACCACAAAGCTGCCTTTGTGGGTTGCACTTCAGGTGGGAGCAGACTGGGCTCACGGGGGTTGTGCAAGAGAACTCTTCACTCCTGGCTGCTCATTCTGACATTCCTGAGGTATCAAACCTGATGCCTTCTGAGCGGCTGTACTGACATACTCTGCTGATCTTGCCTCTTCAGATGCCTTGGTGATGTGTCAAGGGGCACACACTGAAGCGTCACAAGCTAGGAGAGGGTAAATCAAAAATCAGTCAACAAGCAAGAAATCTGATGGAGCAGGAGATTGCTAAACACTGACAGTTGCCTGATTAGTATTAGATTCTTGCCTGTCTGCCCAAAAAAAGCATGGGAATGGTCATATACCCCACATCCCTTCTGCTCAATGGCTAGGAAGAGCAGCAAAACTCTTTTTTTCTTTTAGGCAAAATAGAAACAACGTTGGTCAGAAAGCACTGGGTTGTCTGCACGCTCGCCAAGTTATACCTTCAAAGCAGGAAGGACAAGACTTTGTGTGTGTCTGAAGATAGAAGGAAATCACAATTCTGTCTAATATATTGGAGCAATTGACCATGAAAAGGTTACATGTTAGGAAATAATTATCTCTAGACACAGCTACTGACAAGGTCAGTGTCCAAAAGGATTATTTCCTGCTCACCCAGTGCCCGCTGCCTGGAAGGGAGGACGCTCCCAGCCCCACATTCCAGTGATGCTAATGGCACTTGTGCACTGAGTGGCCCAGCAGCTGAAGCAGATAACCAGGAGTGAAGGGGTTAAGTGCCTGTCACAATAGAAACCTCTGGGGGCACTTGACCTTTTCACATTTTTTATTCAGGAATGAGCATTTTGTGCCTGTTTGAGGAAGTTCATCTACATTTGTCCTCATTCTTCACCCTGTTTGTGTATTGTCCCTTCCCTTCACTCAGTGCCGAGTGTCCCATTAAGTACCAAGCAACCTCTGTTGATGAATATGAATTTAGGGCAAAGATACAGAGGGGACACAAATACTGCACATTGATCAAGTGAGTTACAAAGAATTTTAACATATTCAAGGCATATGTTTCTGCTGAATAGCTTCCTACACATATAATACTCACCTGTCAGTACTTCAGTGCGAAGAGGAAGAAAATCACAGATAGTGAACAGAAGCACTGGGCTAGCTGGAGCAGCAGTCTCACAAGAGTATTTAGGGTGTTTAAGTACTGGGGGAAAAAAAAAAAAAGTTAAGTGACAGCACTGACTTTCACGTGCTAAAGAATGTGCCAAAAGAGAAGGCACAGGGATACCTGCCCTTGGTCTTTCACTCAGCAATTAGACTATGAACTTCCCTGTCCCAAGAGGGAGGGTCTGCAAACCTCTCTGCCTGCAAATCAGTCAAGGAGGATAAACCCAGAATGAGTTTGGCCCTGTCTGTTTCATTTAGAGGCAGACATTCTAAAAAGGTACAAGCAATATTCAAGACCTTGATCCTGCTGGGATCAAGGAGACTTTTGCATTGGCTTAAATAAGAGCGGGCTCTAGTCTCAAAGCACGTGTGTCCAATTTGCTAATGTTTTGGGTTCAAATAAAAAACAAATCTTAAGTCTTCCCTGCATGGGAGTTTCAACCACATTCTTCCACTGGGGGAGAGCATCAGGGCTTAGACAAGAAAGAGTTTCTGAATGATCTAAGTGAATGGTCCTGAGGAGACTGGCATTACTGTGAGCTTTGAACACAACTACAGAGGGTCTTTTATAGATCTACTCCAGAGGGGAGATCCTTAGATGGGTCCTTTAATGCCTGCCCCCATATGCAATCCAGATGAAATTCTTTATCAGATGGAGCCCGGATCTTGCTCCCATTAAAAGTTCTGTCACTGAATTCAGTGGGAGCAGATCTATTTGTCTTAGATGCTTACACGGCTTCCCTTATCTCAGTCCCTCAAAATAATTATCCTTCATTCTTTTGAGGCTAGGGAATAATATTTTCCCCACTTTGCATACAGACTACAGCCCGACCAGGTGATGTAGTTGTGTGTCACGTGCACATCCAGGTCAGGAAAGGGCCTTAACTCCAGGTATCCCAAACATTAGACAAAAGTACTAACCCCCACTCTGGCAACATCAAGAAGCACCTCTTCCAAGCAGAGATGGAAAAGTCAGATTAGAGTAGACAGTTTCCTTCTCTTGTTTGGACAAGGAGGAACAAAGCCACACAGACAACTTTCAAGTATCACTTCTTCCTTCAAATAAGTTTTTCCAGTTGGTCTTCTGCTACTGGCCTTCCTCAGCTACCACTGGATGAACAGGAGTCAGCCCTTGGCTGCTGAGATATGCTATAGCTCTAGGAAACATCCTTCACAACTTGCACATCTCCAGTGGCAGCTTTCTAGGACTTGGCAGCCCGCCCCAAGATAAAAGCAGTGCTCCAGTAAACCAGCATTCTAGCAAAATTTCAGTGACCTTCAAAGTCTGTCCACAGTGTCCCAGAGGCAGCAGGTAACTGCACTGTCAGCAAATTGTCCTTGAAGCACACCCACAAGAGAGCTTTTGGGAGGATTCAGCGCTGAGTAGGAGGCAGGTCTTTGGACTAGAACAAGAAGTAACTGAAGGCACCTCAAGCTGACATGGGACTGCTCCCTGGCAGTGAACACTGCAAAATCCTTGAAGTGCTGGAAGACTTTCAGAAAGATCCCTTCCCCCTTCCCAAGGAACAGCTGTGCTCCTCTAGCCACCAGCCACTGACAGTCTCACCCCATGTCTCCAGGGATGTGCTCCAGGACATCCAGGGCCAGGCAGCAGGGATGAGCAGAAGTACTGCAGGAAGTGTTTTGCTCCCGTGGTCTTGCACACCAGCAGAGCCAGTCTATGCCATGTAAACATACCTGCATTTGCAAGATGTCACAGCAGCCTCTTAGAGAGGTGGCAGCATCCACTTCCCTGGCAGCTTCGTGTCATACCTGTGGATAAGCCATCCAGCACGTTGCTGCACCCAACAGCCACTAACTGTCATTTAGCCCACGGTCACTTGGGCATTAGAAAGGACAGCATTCTGAAAGCAAAATCACCTTCCTGAATCTATGTTATTACTTACATTTCTGTTAGCCCCAAAAGGGTTCCAGCTGGGAATCACACCAGCCAGTCCCCACGCGCTGAAGGTTTTCTGTGTGCAGAGCCAGAGTGAAGGCTGTTGGCATCAAAGGGGCCTGGGGAAAGACAGGGAGAAGGGGTCTCTTGGAGCACTCAAAGGAGAACCCAAGTTCCCCATTTCCACACTAATGCCCTACCCAATGGCTCCCTCTCCACTTCTAGGAGTACTGACCCAAATACATAAATGAAAGCAAGCATGTGTTGTTTATTTCCAAGTATGAATGGCACTGTTTCCCCTGGGCTCCATGTTTCTTGGAATTATTTGAACTGGAAACCAATCAGCCTGTATTCACTATTGATTTATTTTCTAAAAATCTCTCATCCCTAAAGTAACAGTGCCTTTCCATGTCTCAGCCTGCTGTTTAGTGACACAGTAATCTAAAAGCTATTGATCACTTGGGTCTCTACAGCCATAACATATCTTTCTAAGTGCCTTCATGTAGGACTATGTTTGCAACACAACTACTATAAACAGCAGGGCTGCTAATGAAATCAGCAGAGATATTAATAGAGATGTAACACTTCTGTAGTAAGACGACATGGACAAGGGCCAGTGGAGGCCAGCACCAGGAGGGAACAACTGTGGTCATTATGACACAATCTGCATTCCTCTTTGAACACCACATGGGCTGCAAGCAAATTTCATCTAAACAGGAACCCAGGCCTGGACATGAACTGGTCAAACTTCTCCCTACCCCAGTAGTAGATTATCAATGCTGGAGGGACCAAGATGGTTTCATTCTGCTACAGCACTTCTACCTGACTTCAAGTTTATCTGTAGTTCCCAACATCCTTCATAACTTTTGCTTTTCTACATTAGCAATCGGGGTTGGTGTAGCCCAGGACACGGGATCTGGAGCAAGGAAGGTGCCAACATGTCGCGGGAGACCTGCTGCTGTAGAAGTGCTGTGCACTCCAGCCTTGAAGGGTTGTTGTCAGCAGACATCTCCTTGGAAGTCAAGCTCCTTGCTACTTTTTTTTTTCCACACGCCGTGACAGTCTGGATGACCAAAAACGTAAGAGCTCGTAGTCCCTGCTGATCTAAGGACAGACAGCACAGCAGCGTTACTGTGGACCTGCCTCAGTGTCACACAGAAACAATCTGGGTTATTTAGAACAGGTCCTGCTCCAGTAAAAATACGAAACACTGAATTAAGTCAAGAAAGAATTCTCCAGAGAGGACAGTCTAGTGTGTTACCCCAACTGAGACATCCCATGAGCTGCAAATCCAAATGAGAAACATGTTGCCCAACACAGAGATAACGTGTGTGCAAGTCAGTAACTATCAGCATCCACCACTTTTCCCAGCCCAGCCACAGTGAACTGTGCCTGCACAGTCCTCTTCTCCAAAGAGAGCCAAGATGTGCTTATTTTACGTGGCACAACTCAGAGCTGCAGCCTGGACTCTGCCCCATGTTCTGTGGAGAAGTGTTGTCTTCACAACCAGAACTAGATATTTGTCCCCAAAAATGACATCAATTATGGCAACAGGGCAGCTCTCTCTGACGTTGCTAAGCAGTGAGCCTGCAGACAGCCGGCTCAGTAACGTTCTTCCAGAAGCAGCTTTCAGGAGACATTTGTAACCATTTAAAATTTCCCACCCAAGCAGTTTTGCACTTGTCAGTTTACCTTATGCCACAGGTTTTTAATTTAGTTGTATGGGAAGAAACTTTATATGCCTCAAATTTTATATGTTAATGCCAGATGTGAACACAATAGCATGTGTTCCCTCTCTGCTGAGCTGCATTTCTTGGGAAAGGATGCTGTATCACTGCAGCTCCAAATACTCAATCAACAAAACTAGCATCAGACCTGGAGCCAGAAGCCCCTCTTCCTCAGCATTTCCCCCGGTGCCCTGGGGAATTCCAACTGGCAAGACAATCTGCCTACATACTTCTCAGCCTTCTGAGCACAAAATATCCCTGGATGCAAGAGGATTAAAGACAAATTTGATTTGCTAATTACAAAAGATAATAAGGAAATTGCTGAAGACCATGCACTGTCTATTGCAACATGCGAATGGATTCCAGCTGCTTCAACTTATTGACAGAGTGGAGATTATTGATCCAAGCAGCCTTTAAATTAATGCAGGTGTTGGAGTTTTTCCTACTATGTAGACAAGACAAAAGAATGTGAAAAGCTGCAACTCCTTTGGATTATCATTGTTCTGCTTTAAAACTATAAGCTCCTTTGTGTATTTTACTGCTGAGGTTTTTTTCCTGAAGCTAAATATTTTTGCAATTCCTATCAGTTATTAAAGTGTAACTCAATACATATACCTGTGTTTGTCCTCCTGGACTTCGAGCGCTCTTCCCATCCCTGATGGACTAGGCATATGACTCCAAACTCCACTAATATTACAATGCCTTAAAAAAATAGCATCACTTGTCAGTGGCACCAAAGAGCTTGCGTTTGTTAAACAATAAGCAATATTTTCTTGCTATCAGCACTGACCAAACATTGCTGCCACTGGCAGGGCCTCCTTCCCCCCAAAGCCTGGGCCAGAAGAGATGGCCACTCCAAGCCCTCCTCTCATTTTCATGTTGATCCTTTAGCAAGAACTGCCCCTGCACATTCAAAGGAAGCAAGCTGTGCCCTGGGGACAGCCGAGGTGGGTGACCAGGCAGAGCAGACATCTCTTCTGGCCTCTCTGTGTCACCAGGCACCTGCTATCTGCCTCAGCCTCCAACGGCAAACTCTATAAACCAATTCATTTCTGAGTCCATCCCTAATAGGACACTTGTGCAATTGAGAAGCACATGTGTTTGCCCCCAGCCAGCCTGCTTTGAGCACTCAGCTCGAAGCGGGGGGAGAAGGGGCCCAGGACAGCTCGGCATGGCAGTGCAGAAGCCACGAAGGGGCCCATTTCAGTTTGATTTGTTGCGGCACTCTAGATGCAAGATGAAATCTGAGAGATGAAATCTGAGCAATTTCTTGCTTCTCTTCTTCCTGGACAGTTATTAACACTATAAAGAAGGCTGAACAGTGGGGCTTCCCAACTCCATTATTGTCAAGGCCTATTTCAAAGGCAGTGGCTGAAATGCCCAGTGCTGCCTTTGTTGATCCTGGGCTCAGGTCTCCTCCACGTTCACTTCTGTCAAAGCGCAAGGCTGAGCACATTAAAAATAAGCTTCCTCTGGAGGGATGGAGGAGGGGGAGACAGGAGGAACAGTGCCTGAGCTGCTGTGCCCACTACTGAACTGCTGAACGCAGTGTCCAGTATGTTCACATTACTCTCAAAGTCCTTGTGTAAAAGTAGGGGAAGAAGAAAAGCCACAACAGATGCCAGTTCTCCTGCCTGAAGTCCTGCACCTGACTTTCTAGCCACCAGTGAGAAGCCAAGCCATGGTGTGGGTTGTCAGTGGGGGCTGTAGTCCGACTAACTCTGTCAGTCAGTCTGCCATACCTGCCACCAACCATTCTGGTCACAGAGAAATACAAAGTGCACAGACTCTTTATTTTCCACCTGCAGGAGAGGGTTTATTTGTCCCCAAGACCCGTGACAAGCTTATTACAGACCGTTTCAATTCGAATCAACTTGTCAAGAAAAGAAAGTGGAGAAAACGCATTAATTAAGCAGCTTTACTCATGCAGAAAAGCTGCCAGCGTGAGCATTTTAAATTACCTGGGCACACCTAGTGAATTTGCATTCCCTTGGCACAGCTTTACTCTGGCCCACAAAGCATCATCCACTCCATACTTCCATCTGAGCAACCAACAAAAGAGGCTGACAGCCCAGCACCACCTTCCCTGCTTGGGGGCCAGTGCCCTTCCCCAGGGATTTTGTGTCAGTTTATGCAGAAACCTTACTCCTGCTAGGTGCAGGGACAGGAAGTTTGGATTCTTCTATAAAACTAAAGGGCAAGGCAAAAAGAGGCCTTCCAGAAACAAAGGAGGTGGAGCAGCGGCCGGCAGGGGGGTAACTGCATGCCATTGTTAAATATTAGCATAAAATAAAGCAGGAGAAATGGATGTCCATCAACAGAATTAGAGGGAACTAAGTGAGTTTAAGAACAAAAGGTTTACTTATTTAAATTACAGGAGATGAAAAACAGCTGGGAAAGCAAATTTATAGCACAAAGTACAAAGCTACAAGACTGCTAAATGTAATTATATTTCAAAGTACTTTCCCCCCTCCATTTTAAACTAAACATGTACAATTATTTTAACTAAAATAAAACTAATGACAATGTAACCTTTAGATGTTCCATCCCTTCTCTCAATCCCTTTCAAATTCAGCTCATCCGTTTACATTAACTAAAGAGTTTAATTCCCTCATCCAAATAGAGGTTTGGCCTTTCAGACAGGAGACTAAAGCTTGAAGAAAGAAAACCACTGTGAGCAAGTTTTTATTTTTAAAAATTACCTCTTACTATTAAATTCAAGGACCTTAGATGGTACTTTCATATTTATCTTTAACACTTCTCTGCACAAAAGGAGAGTGGAAAAGTGTCTGACTGATTAACTTCACTATTTGTCACATTTGATTTGTACATTCAGACATGGCAGGGATGCCTATCAGTAAAGATATTCAAAGTTTTGAGGTTTTTTTACCCTGCTTGGGAGAAAGAGCACCAGTTTCAAAGGCCAACTAGACCTAGCACTAGGATGATGTCTGTCAAGAGCTGGGTTTGCAAAACCACCCTTTATTGTCCTTCCACGGTTACCTGCAACAAAACTCTGCAGGCGAAAACTCTGCCTTCCCCTGAGACACTGAGTTGTTTTCCTCTACTTCTGCAGAGCTGCTGTTTGGTTCCATTGGACTCAGGAGCAGCAGACTCCAAATTCCAACAGGCAGGGCTCCAGTGAGTCCTGCCTATTAATGGTATTTCTAATTCCAGTGCTTTATAACACTGAACTACACAACTGGACCCTGACCCGCAGAGTCCACTCTGCCTCTTGAAGCTGCCCCTTGTGTCCAACCATGATCAGACCCTTTATTTAGAAGACATGGGTTCCACTTCAGCATAGGGGTTGTGGCCATCCATTAGAGGTGCATCTCTAATGGTCACTGCTTAAGGCCAGGGAACATGTAAAATTAGAGCTGAGAAGTTTTCGGAAAAATCAAAATGCTGGCACAACCAACTGCAGTTCACTATTAACTTTTCCAGCAACAAAAATGTTGAGGACCTTAGTCACATGTCAATACACTACATTTCTTAAAGTTTCCTTTGAGTACAATTTTCATGCTTAAAATATGTTCAAGAGATAGATGAAGCCCTTCAGCCTCAGTAGAAAAAAAAGAAAAAAAAACAAATCAAAACTTACTTATTTCAAAACATAAAGGGTCACAACTCCTTGCTGTGACAAATTTTTCTTGGTTTAGGTAATCCTAAAAAAGATATTACTGTTTCAGAGGCCAAATAAGTGCCAAAAAAATAAGAACAGCTACTTGGACAGATCTTTTTAAAGCTAAGAACAGACCTTAAGTGTTCTGGGCTGCAACGAGCCTTTGGTTTTGATTCACCTAAGAAAACCTACCAACTCACCAAAAATTCACTGAAAAAAGTGCCAGCCTATGCTAACGAGCTATAAAAAAACACATGCACATATAAATTAGTTTATGTTCTTCTGACAACAGCCTGTACCAGATGTTTCAGCGAAAGACACAAGAAGCCTTGAAGTAGACAGATGTGAGATAATCTGCCTCCCACCATGGGTGTTTTCCTAATCCCTTAAAAGCTGAAGCAGAAGGTTGAGTATCTTTCCAAAAACATTGCAGCAGTTTCTGTTTGCATTAACTATTATTAAAGACAAAGCCAGCAATGACAGGTTTTACATGTTCTGTTTTCAGTTACTTGCAGCTTTGCAAAACTTTGGATGAAGTTTCATGCCAGGTATCTTTTTGGACTAAATTTCTGCATTCTCTTTTGGTAGTTTCTGCAAGAGATATTAATGTACTTTTTAAGAAAACAACTTCAGGAATATACATCATTCCACAGGCATTGTAACAAATTCTTGCTGATGGCCTCAAGGTACAGAGAGCTTCCCAACAGAGTAGTACCTTACACTTCAGCAGAGGGATTTTGCTGTGTTTTCTACTAATTTAAAAGGAAAAAACAAAAAAACAAATCACATTTGGCCAGGTTGTAAATCTTTGGGGAAGAGAGAATCAGCACAGTTCTCTTAAAACACCACATGCACAGAGCAGACTCCACCCTAGCTCAACAGGGGCTGAGTTGGATGTGCTCCTCCCCTGCTCCCCAAAGCAGCAGAGAGAAGAGCCAAAGGCTCAGGATGTCACCACTCCCAAGATCCTGCTGCTTCTGGTACCAGCACAACGTGAACAGTCTGCAGAAAATGTGGGCAGTGAGAACTACATCTGGGACAAATCAGAGAGGAACACTGAGTGGGAGAAGTTGGAAGCTAACTGCAAATGAGGACCTGATGCTGGGGCATTACCTGAGGAGAACCGAGGCACAAAACTCATGAGAGAAAGGCAGGCAGGCAGTGGCTGGAAGAGCCACCATGACATGGTGAAGTCCCCAAAAGTCATGGAATGGGTTGAGTTGGAAGGGATCTTCAAGAGGATCTAGTTCCAGCTTCTTCCCACCCCCACCATAAGCAGGGTCAGCTTCCACTTGACCAGGTTGCTCAGAGCCCCATCCAACCTTGAACACTTCCAGGGATCCTGTAATGAGGACAGGGATAGAAGCAGCAGGGCTTGGTACTGATACACGGAGCACAGGACAGGACTGTCACAGGTTAGAACTGGAAGAAACCCAGGGAAATGCCAGGCTCAAAGAACCAGCGAGTGCAATGAGACCACTTAACTGCAGGGACTGAAATGGAAACTGATGTTCCTCCATCAAAATGTATCATGTTCCCATAAGGGTTCAGTCCTCCTCGAGCAGTTCACACCCAAAGGCATTTACCTGTTTTTCCATTTGTTCTATTTCAATTAGAGGAAACACAGATCTGTCAGGGCACTGAAGTCTTGATTACTACAGAGTTGCAATACGCGGGTGCAAATACTTGGATCAAAGAGTAGATCCCTGCAAGACAAAGCCTGATCACCTAAAAACTACTGCAGTGCCTCGTGTAGAGACCCTGCCATTATTACACATTTCCAACACTGAAATTTGTCCATTTCTTCACTTCCATGCACATAACAGTGGACTTTTAAAAATTATTATTATTATAATTTTATTTTTTAATTCATCTAGGTGTTTCATTCAATACCAAGGTTTTAGTAGGGTTTGCTTCCATCCAGCTCTGGTGGCCACGAGCTCCACAGATGAACACTTGTACACATGGGACAGTTGGTCAGACAAGGGGATGGGGCACTGAGGAACACACCTTGCATGAATGGCTTATTTATACACACAGTTATACCAGCTTAAAACAATGTTAATTGTGCCATCTTAAGTCAGTTCAGCCTACAAAAAGCTAAACACTAAACAAACAATAGTTTTGTTTAAAAGTCTTATTCCACTGTATTTTAAACCAATTAGGAGCAGGTTGAATTCAAGAACTTTGCTGAACCATTCCATGCTGCCTCATGGTTTGAGAGTGGAAATACACAGTCAGGCAAATCCACAAGCAAGACAGTTTTTGCCAACATCCTTTAGTAAAGCGAAGCAGGCCAGATGCTCAGATGCTGAAGTGCTTGCAAGCACAAAAATGGAAGTCAGCTCCTAAAGTTGAACTGCAAACAAGATGTGGACAACATAAAGAGGAGCAAAAAACCCAGTTTTAAGTGCCCAGATAGAAAAAGAAGGCGGGGGGGGAAGGGAGAAAAGAAAAAAGAAATCTAGTTCCCAGGAGACTTCTGTCAGAGGAGAGGCCTTGTTAAGACATTGTTAATTTGTTATTTTGGCAAAATGAACTATGAAGTATTCAGTATAATAATTCCAGATATACTGTGCTCAACAAAAAAAGAGAGGTGCCCTTTTTTTTTTTAAAAAAAAAGGAATTAATCCTCTTTGCTTTTAATTTGGTTTGTTTGAATATTAATTTGTTTTTAAAGTCATAGTCCTAAAAGTTTTTTTATGGTTGAAAGTCAGAATTCACAATATGAACACATGAAAAAGTCTTTAAAGGACTGGAGTCTTCCTGTATTTTCCTTGACACAATCTACAGCCTATACACCAGAGAGACAACAAAAATCTCACCAAAACCAGGAATGCTTTAATAATAAATAAAAGCTTTCCTGTTATTGAAAAATGTTTTCACCACAAGAAAGTTATGCATTTTTAATTATAATGTTGAACATCTCTTCAGCATGGGGATGTCTGCCTCTGAGAGAACCCTTAGCACAGATGCACCTCTCACACAGTGACCCAGCTCAAGCACCACCAAAGCCAGCGTCACCTTCCAGCACTGTAGCACATCTGCACCAGGGGCTCTCATAGCTGTGACGTGATCAGTCCAGGTAAAACAGGTATCAGAGCTCAAAAAAAAAACTGAATTTGATTAATTTGGATGGGGAAGTAACCACCTTGCCCTGCCTTCCCCTAACATGAAGTTTATTAAAACATTCTGCATAAGAATGGGTGAAGCACATCTGGCTTCTGTGTCCTTTTGAAGGACTTTTTAAGCACAGAGCCAAAAGCAAGCAATGTGCTGAGGTGGGAATGAGAACTTCACAGAAGGTCCACAGGCACTGCTGCCGAGGGCAGGCACAGCAATGACGGGGACACGAGGGACACATCCTGCACTGCTGGGCCACCAAGCCTCTCAAAAATCCTCCCACACGACAACTTTGGTTGGAAAGGATGTGCTGGGAAGGGTGAGCCCATACGGTATCAGACCTTGGTTATCCATCTTGGACAACCTCAGCACTAGGAAGGCTATTTTCAAATTGCCTGGGGTAAGCACCCTTAAATGGGAGCGTGATGCTTACATGGCTTACTCGAGGAAGAAAGATGTTTAACAGTGTCCCGTAAGCAATGCCGACTCCACTGTTACAGACTGAAGCTGAGATGGGTCCTCTGAACCACACACCAACTTTTCACATACCTTTTTTCAGGTGGGTACATTCCCCCCCACCCCATCTCCGCACTTTTTTTCCCCTGGTTATCTTTAAAAGCTTATTGCTGATTTTCCACTCTGTTGCATCAAAAAAAAAAAAAAACCCGCACAAACACTGTTACAAGACCGTAGCTAAGCATCTGCAGCTTATAAAACATTTAAAAGCTTTACATTTAACCTATCTATAGGCAATAAAACATACTCCAACACAAATTCACTATTTGAGACAGATGTTTGAAATATGAATGAATGTTTGAATATTCAGTTTTAAATACTCATGATAAAAGAAGCTGCAGAGACATGCCATTGATCTAATACTTGTTTGCACATTCCTCAGGGCTATGCATGAAGCATAATGGGATTTCTATGTTACTAAACAACAAAAGGTGTAAAAATGCCTTTTCAGTTGCAAACTTTGTTCATTTATTCCTGTGGCAAAAGAATGCAAATCTGAAGTCATTTTTTTGTGCACTGACATCAAGTCTTTCTCACACAAAAAGTTCCTTAAAGGAACAAGAAGAAAGTTCAGAATAAAGTCATGCTTCCTCCCCCACAGGTTCCTTAAAAAAAAAAAAAAAAAGAAAAGAAAAGAGAAAAAAAAAAAAGAGAGAAGAAATTTCCCTTAACCCAATTGTACCTATCAGCTAAAAGCAAAGGCTACTTAAGTGAGTGACTCTAAGCTATTAGGCAAATATGTCGGTAAGAAACATGGGTTTGCAAGCAAAATATTTGTATGGTTAAGCCTTCAGTTTATCCACTGCATGGATTTCTGCCCCAGACCTGGAGTGGAGTGACAGAACCTCTTCACAGAGGAAGATGGCAAAACAACTCTACATGAAGGCATATGATAACTGGTAGCTTACAAACATGAGCAAGAAGTTACTCTTTAAAAACCCAACATTTCCTGTGAATCCTTCTAATATTGGGTTTTTTCAGCCTTTTAGCTGTAGAGTGGAAGAGGAGCTTTTATTTTTTTTTCCCCCGCTATGAAATTGCAGATATTTAAAATTAATACTAAAGCAGGAACTGAAAGAATGGGGTGGTGGGATGCATTTTCAAGGAGTGTAGGGAAACAGTGTTAATGTCAGAATCAATCCTTGAGCTATGAATAACTTAACTTCAAAGCTGATGCTACTGTCTGACGGAGCACCCTATGTCTTCAAGGAAGATAAAGCCACATATGTAGTCAAACCAATGTTTAATTCAGATTACGCAAAACAATACAGAAACTTGACTGGCGCCAATTAAACTAAGCTTTCTCTGACTGATAAAAATGCCATTTCACATCCTTTCTGTGCACAGCAAGGAGCAGTCTGAGAGCATTAAGAGTTCTAAACCCACATTTATTGACCTAAGACATTTTTATATTTAACACATCAACACCAGAATTTCAATTATGACATTTGATATTCTCCTTCTCCTCTCAAAATGGGAAGAACCTTTATCTCTACCAGGAACAAACTCCCGTAAGTCTGTATTGACTGTGCAGAAGTACAGGGAATATTTTCCAATGAAAAAGGCCATTTCTGTAGGAGACCACTAAAAAAGCTGGCGTTTGGAAAATGCAAGATACTGCGCTCAGGCACTGCGCGTACATGCAAATGCATCTCTCTTACCAGTCTCACTAGTGTAATTCAAGGAACTAGGCAAATCCAGGTCCTGTTCTTGCCCATGGCCAGATCTTGGGTAATCTGTGATGCCTCATGTGAGCCAGTCTGCCCAGGGCCCACCAAACACAAAGAACAAGGACAGTCGACTCCCAGCTCATGTCCCTGTGCAGTAAGACACCACAAGAAGCTGCACTTAATAGCTGAGCTGCCCAGAAACAAAACATTTATGTTGACTTAGAAAAGGGTATTGAAACATTTCAGCCTGCAAAATTAAGTACTGTGACTCCGTTGAGTCATGTCTTTTCAGAATAACAGTTGCTGGCACTGTTGACAGCGAAAACAAAAGTATCCCAATCCAAGAATTTACAGTTAACCTTACTTAAACCTTTTGGGATCTGATTCCAAGACAGCTAAGAATTTTATAGGTAACTGATGGGTGACTATAAAAGGCTAGAAATTGGCAGAGCTACACAGCAAGACAGACTGGTCACAAAGCAGTCAGGGGGAAGTGACAGCATCTGAAACCTGGAAAAAGGCCCCTTCATCCCTGCATGAAAGAAGCCAGAATATTACACTACTGATTATGTTCAGCTGCAAGTCTTCCACAAAGCCCTATTTCTAAAGGGCTGGCCCTAGTGCTCCTTCTCAATTCCCTGTGCCTCAAATCCCCACCTGTGAAACAAAAGCATCTTCCTCCCTGTCCTACACCTTGCCCAGCTGTCTATGCGACTGCAAACTCCTTGGGGTAAGAGAACTGCAGGTAAGGCCTCACATTGGGGTGGTGGCCTTTAGGAGTGAAAAATACAAATAAAAGCTGTATATGTAGGATGTAGCGAAAGTCTGTGAGCAACCCTCGGAAGGGAGCAGAAGTTTGAAAGCAGCTCTATCACCTTAAGTCTAAGCTTTGCCATTGGTATCAGACAAATGGCATGCAAGCAATGTTAACTGCCGGCAGTAAACTTCACCAAAAGGCAGGCAGGAGTGGAAGGAGAGAACAACTGAGCCACTTTCCAAAAAATTCTGTGATTTTCCAGCTAACTGTGCAGCTGTAAAGCTGAAGAGTCCAGGCGGGGTTATGTAATAAGAGAAAGCCAATATTAAGGGCAGTTGACATTTCAAAATACAGTGGTGAGCTTTCTTCGGTATTTCTTCTCCTTCCTTCACCCTCATCTCCACTTTATTAAAGTTTCAAACCCACATCCTTGACACCATTTCCAGGGAGATGGTCTGTGCTGGCTGCCACTCATTCCTCTGCCAAACAGAGCAGCGGGTCATGCAGATGCCCCAGTCCCCTCTCGCTGGCACACACAAGCCAGAAGAGAGATTAACAAAGAGGAGAGGAGGGTTTCCTAAGAGCTCTTCATAATAGACAGTGTCTGACTCTATACAGAGGGATAAAAGGAGAGCGATAAACTCTGTTGTTGTCAAGAAAGAGAAGAGCGCTTAAAAAGCCTTTGAAATAAGCAATTTCCCCTCTCATCAGCATCCTCTTGACTGCTAAACTCTCTCCTTTGTCCCTTACCTGAATGGTGATCAGCAATGCATGATTGGCCAAGGGGCATCAGCTGTAAGGAACAACACCAGCCGAAACCCCTGCGGGAAGAAAAGACGGCTCTCCTAAGGACCTATCTGCCTCGCGGAGGACAAGGAAGAAAAGGAAAGGCATGACAGCTTCATTTGTCTTGCCTGTTTTGGCAAAGGGTATATGATTTGCCATCCCCCATATTGGGTTTACTTAGCATCCCATCTCTGAAACGAATCGGTATTGAATGTGCAGGTGCCAGGATCTCCACTGCTAAACAAGCTTCCACCCCACAGTCCTTAATGACATTTTTGCTTATATCCTCAAGGATGAGGGTGAGTAGCCCTTCCAACCTCTGCTTGCTTACTGTCCTGTCCTATCCTCAGACAGCAGCACTGCAACCAAGAAGTTTCTTCTTTGCAAAGTGTGTTGTACCCTCTGGCCACACTGGTCTTGTGTTTCAACTGAGAGCCCCCTGAGCACAGTCAGAGCACACATGGAGTTAAGGATCACCAGAAATCAGCTTCATTGCCATGGCCAAACAGGGACAATTTTATCTTATTTCTCCTTAGGGATATTTCACCTGGGATGCTTTAACTTTGCTATTTAACCTGACCGCACGAGGAAGAGCTTTCCGGAGTTGTTTGCCACGCAGAGATCCTTCACTAATCCAACTCCATTCAAGTAGAGATCATGAAACAGAGCCGAGGCTGAGAGTGTTTGAGACACCAGAACTTTGCAGTAGTCTGGTGCATAAGCACCCATCTTAACACCAACCAGAAGGCAATGCGCAGCACCTCTCTTCACTACGCCCAACCAGTATATTTTTGGCTATACCACTTTTCACCCAAGACTGTACAGACATACAGCTGTCACCCATCTAATTAGAGCAAACCCTCTCTCTACCCCAAAGAGACACTTTGTCCACAACAGATATGGCCTTTAACATACAGGTTTATTAATTGATTTTTTTAAAAAAAGAGATATTTAAAATAATTACCATCATCTTGGAGCAACTCTCTTTGCTGCAGCAGTTTTAGCCAGGGCAGTTGCCTTGCCTTCCCTAAATAAGGCAGGGCTTTACCTTCTTTAGAGGAAGCTGAATCAACAGAGAGCTGGATTTGAAGTATGTGAGTCTAAACTGACATAACTCTGCAGTCATACGTTCTCCGAACTGGACATCCTCACGTGTGAACTCAATCTCCACCTCTCAGTGTCTCCATGGTGGCAGCGTCACCCTCTCAGCTCCATGTTGTCATGAAGACTTACAGTTATGAAGTGTTTACAAGTAGAAGCATTTAAAAAGAGAAAATTAGTACCCCAGTCCACAGCCCAGGGTTTGTGGCAAACTGTGCTTACACTGTCCATGTGCACCAATCCTGCACATCAGAGCAAGTGCACATGAGCCTTGCTCATACCCTCAAGGGAACTCACTGAGAGTTGCACAGGCAAACTTCAGTAGTTGATTTGAGGCAACCCTAACACTTGATTAATATTGGGGACTGTCTTTGATACCATCCCTATAGGGTAAGGAAATGCTCTGAGAGCTGCCAAGCCTGAATTCAAAGAGCTGAGGGCCATACTTGCATGCTCAGCTCTATAGAATGGCATTATTTTCCTCAGAGTTTTATACCAGCAGCTAATTCTGGTTACCAGCATGTTACCATGTTATTTCAGAAGGGCCAGACTCCCCTCTCTTACAAATTTTAGAAGTTAGAAAAACATTTTAACTGGAACCAACCTTGCTATCATCAATGCCAGCTACTACCCAAACTTCCTTGAGATGTCCTGCTCTAAGACCACCTTCAGGAGGATGCACTTTGTAAAATTAGGAGTGCCCTTTGGTCCAAAGCAAATATACACAACTTCAGTTCATGCCTTTTCTTCAGACATTTTTAAGATTTTATGTAATCAGAAAACTAATTGCCTCTTCCCTGGAAGGTTCTCTGTGTCATTATTGGTACTTTCACTTGATGCAACTTACAAAGGGTTTCTTCCCCCCCAGTTTATATAGACTTCAACTGCAATTACTTATCACTGATGCTCTCACAAAGCTCACAGGGCCATAGGCTGGGTGCAGAGTACCACTGTGCTGAGCAACAAAGTCAGAGAAGTGACCCTTCCCTCTTCCTCTGGCACCTTTTCCCAGTAACACTGTTAGTTAGAAAAAAGATGGTCCTTCTATCAGGCACGGGGTGGAAGATGTACAATCACGATCCTGGACCTCCCCAACTCCCACATGGTTATTTGCCATGCTCAGGTCTGAAGAAGTGTTAATTTTATCTTTACAGTCTATGCTCAGGTCACCAGAGCTCCCAGTTTCCTAAACCACTCCCTGAAGACCAGCAGTTCAGGTGCAGACACTTCACTCTTCCCTAAGAACCAATGATCTAAAAAGATGCTTTGCTGGTGAGAGGAACTATATATATATATACACATACACACACACACACACATTTAGAAGACATGAAAGGAGCACACAGCGTTCAAGTAGCACAAAGGAGAAATTAATACAAGTCTGTTTTTTGTGTGTGGTCATTTTGCTAAAGAAAAATGTTATCGAGGCAATTCTCTGAGCAACAATGACCTAACAAAGACATCACATGTTACACCATTTGCACAAATAATTACACATCATTTAGATATTAGTCTTCCATCTCAAGGCATCACAAGGGAGTCTTTGCTTTTTGAGCATATTCAACTCCCATTAACAATAATGAGAGCTACTCACATATTCAAGATGGACAGTAGATCTCCTGGGAATCTCTGCATTTGTCATACCTTGTCTGGGGAAAGAGAAAAGTAACAAAGGCAGAACGAAAATCAAGGAGGATTCAGACACTGAAAACAGCCATGCCTGATTCTCAGCATTTCTCATCACTTATTGCTCCCCCAGCTCCTTAGGAAACATTGCTGAGGTGCTACTCATCATGCTCCTGAACAGCACACCTCTGCCTCAGACTCTCCCCAGACCTGCTCCTGGCTACACCACCAGGCAACCCCTCATTCCCTCCACACTGGGAGCAAGTCAAGTTTCCTGTTCCTGAAATTCAGCTTAGTGGATTGGATTCACTTTGGCCTTTCCAAATTTTGTGCCCACTAACAAATGCAGCTCAGCAGCCACCTGGTTTTGCTCCTCTGGGGTGTTACTGCCTTGAGAACTGACATATGCAAAGGAGAGCAAAGTGCTAATGCTCTTCCACACAAGTGGGGCAGCCATATCACACTGAGACTGTACAAGGAGTATCTTAACCCCTTCTTTTCCTCTACCTCTTCAGCCCTGTCACAACTGTACAGATCAAATTGCTGTTTGCAGCTATGCTGGTGGGGAAAATGCACTTCTATGTGCTCATTCCTGCTTATAATCCAGCAGAAGCTGCAAGAGAAGGTGGTGTCACTGCTGAAGCAGAGGAATGACCATCAGGAGCTTTGAGCTCTATATCCAGTTTTCCTTCTGGGAATGAAACCTTTTTTTACTGGTGTCTCAGCCTCCAAAACAGTGGTTGCACTACTTCTCAACCCTTCATGGGAATGCTGAGAAGGTAGCCAGTCTTTGTGAAGAGCATTTGAAAAGCAGAAGTCCTTGTTAACCTTGTGTGTCTACACTGGGCCTTGTGTCATATCCCTTAAAATGTCTCTCCAGTCCCTTGCTTTTATTTTACACACAAATCCCCATGACTTCAACTCACACCAGTAAGGCTGATGGAGAGCACTCGCTCCTCAGCAATCAAGTTGAGCAGAAAACTTCCCAGGACTTAAGCAAATCAACAGAATTTCAATGGGATGTGAGACACTTCTGAGTTACTGTGCTTTAAATAGTAGCATAATGACAGCCCAAGCCTCACAAACTGTTATAAGTTTATCACACTTAATTTTTCATTTTTATTAGGAGGTTCTGTGTTCAGTAGATAGACACAGTACTGACTCCCATGGCTGCATGTCCCTGCCCAAATTAAATCCCTCCCTACAAATGCCTCCTGTGATGAGCAGCACTGCTCTGTGTCCTAAGAAGTCCTTCACTTACATAAACTGCTAATCTAAATATATCACTTTCCATGGCCAACAATGGTTGATAAATTACGTTCCCTTTATTTGTACCATTCCACAGTCATTAGGAGACTTGGTAAAGAACTTTCTCCAGAGCAAAGTTAAGCCAGATCCATACTGCTTCAAAGTGCTGATTCAGCCTTCTGGTTGTTTATCACTCAGAGGAAAAAAAAACATTGGGTAACCAAAGGGAATATTACAGGAGGACATTGCAAAGAAGAAGGGAAGCAACATTTAAAAAAAAAAAAACAAAACAAAAATGAAAAAACGCAGCTTACTTAGCTTCTTTTTTAGTAGTTATCACAAAAGCAGAGCTTACTTCTTTAAAAAAAAAAAAAACAAATTAAAATATATTATTTCAGAGAAAAACAGCTTCCAAGATCACGATGCCTTACTAAATTCTTTCCCAAGCTCAATAAACTATGACTTATAAAACTTGTAAAATACTTACTAGACTCTTGACAGCTCCACATGTGTCTGTGGCAAGAAGAATGGAACCTTTTGCTAAACATCTGCTAAATCTTGCATCTTGGCTAGAACGACTCTACCCGATAGCAACACACTGTCTTAAGGCTTGCTGACTGCGGTCTGGGACTGTGATGGAATCTGGTTTTCTTCATGGTGCTGTATCATCCCCTGTATCTGCACAGCCATTTCCAGTAATATTGCATAATGGCACATCTCTTTGGGCAGCTGCACCTCAACAGTGGCACATAATTCAGCCCATGATTAACACATACAGCTGCCAGCTACGCTTTCAGAGAGGGTGCACTCAGAGCATCTCCATTTGTACACACTGCTCCAGGATTTAGCAGTCCAGCAGCTTTGTGAGCAGCCAGGGTACAAATCTAGAGGAAAGCTTAAGAGCTAGCAAGGTCAGTCAAAGAAGTGTCCGAAAACAGGGAATTTAGAGAAATTTGCTCACCTGTGCAATGTATCAGATTCCTCCACAGAGTATGCTTATTCTCTCACTCCATAGAATGGTGACTTACGGTTTTCCAGGACATATGAATTATGTCTATGTTAAGCAGTTCTACCCACATATACTGAAGTATTCTGAAAAACTAATAAGTATCATGTTTCTAAGTTCACACTGTCCTGTTCTTACTGGAACACAAAAGACATTCAAATAGGGTCAGTATCCCCACATCTTTCAGAGGGCTCTCACATGTGCCTCAGAAGAATTTTTCAGAGGACAGTGCTAGAAACAAGGCATTTGGCTATGGCAACTTAGGCAATTAAACATTTTCTTTTTGATCCTCCATGCAAGATTTTGGAGAAGAATCTCTCCTTGACAAAAAAAGACCCACTTTCCTTATTTGCAGCGATCTTACAATTCTTGACAAACCTTTCTGATTCAAAATAACCCAAGCGTCTTGTGTTAATACTAGTTAGAATTAGCTCAAAACATGCAGTTTACCAATAAACATCACTTGCTTCTGCTCAGAGAAGCTTCTCAGCTTCGAAGAGAAGCTAATGGTCTTACATTGTGCTGTAGAGATGCAGAACAAAATCATTGATGTTTCCATAGTCTGCTGAGTTTAGTGTCAAAGCACAAGTCTGTATACCACAAGGAATAGTTCTGCTGAAAGGGAGCTTTGCCCACCTACACTCTTAGACATGCTGGTCCACTATTTGGGTGTGGAAAGAAGTTGTACATCTACAGACCAGCTGAGTTTCCCAGTCTTTAATGACATGATCCCTCTAAGCTCAGTTCTGCTTCCTAGTTTGAGATATTTTTTTGAGATCAGCTATTCCACAAGAAGCTTCCCACTTCTTGGGAGTGTAACAGGTAGCCAAAATAACTTTTTACCATTACTTTCTTCAAAAAAATATTTTTCTCCTTACAGCCCACCCAATGCCATTTGTAATAAATAAGCATTTCCCCCCACTCCATCTTTGCACAGCCACATTACTCTGTAGATACTAGTCTCCTGGGTTTGACTGATTTTTGACAATTTCTTTTCCCCTGTTGTAAAGCCTTTATTTTCTGATCCCTTCTTCAACATTGTGAAATATTACATATAACCCAAGTTTACTCTGCAGTACAGCAAGGCTCAAAGTCTTCCTGACTTGCTCTTTAGCATGTAGTGCACCATAAGCCCCAAATAAAGAAGCTTTTCTCCCCATATATCACAAGGGGTTTCCTTTATTGGGATGGATTTTTTTGAAACTGAAAAGTCATCTTAAAAATCTACTCAAGGAGACCTTTCAGAAAATTGAGCACTATACCACCATGTTTACCCCACACAGCTCCCTCCGTTCAGTTGGCAAAAAGACAAAGACAAAAAGCATGTCTGCATTCTCACAAGACAAAAAAAATCTCTCTCACATCTAAAAACCAAAATGCTATGGCAATCTGGGAACTCCAGTGCATTGGGAAATGAAAGATCAATCGTGTTCTGTGAATGTTGCACATGTTGTTGTTATTATTTCTGAGAGGAGGACCCCATTGTGCTAAATACTACACACACTCAGACTAACAGGCAGTTCCTGCCCCAGAGGCCCCACAACCCAAGATAAAAGCAGTATTGTCGTCCCCTTTTTATAAAGGGGAAGTGGGACACCAGAAGGTTCAGTGACTTGAACAAGTTACTCAATGAAATGGTACATCTGAGAACTGAACCCAGATCCAAGCCTCCATCCCATGATTTAATCCACACATCACTGCTCAAAAATCACTTTGAGTTAAGCAGCAACATCTAAGCTTCAGATTGGTACCCATGATTATTTCTACTTCTTCAACAACATAGCAAAGTACTCGATCTGTTGTTCATTCCCCCATTCATTTTAGATTCCCATAAGATTCATATTTAAGTAGATGTTCAAAAGATACCACACAACCACAAAAAACCCCCTAGGATTCACTTCACAGTCAATTCCTCGGGCACACTGAGTCCATTCATCAGTGGAATACTTTAGCCCTACCTTTGTATTTAATTTGGTAGGTCAGTGCAAAGAGTTAAGTTGAAAAGATTTATGCTGTTTCTAAACACAGGATACAGTTATGAGACACTCAAAGAGATTCTAGCTGATGGAATATAGAAGAGGCAAGAAGGTTCAAAAATATCACAGATTAAAAAATCATGCAAAACAAGCAACCTGAAGGTGTTTGATAGGTGATAGAAGAGAAGCTGCTGCAGGAGGTATGGAGGCTAAGAAGGAAGATGAAAAGACCACCCAAAGGGCAGTCAAGAGCAAATTCAGGAGGAAGAAGAAAGCAGAGCAGGCCTGGTCTGAGATGTACAGGATATGGAAAGTGAGGACAAAGTTCTTGTATTTATGGAATGCAAATTATCAACAAGTTTCATTGTATACTACCATGTTATTACTATTAAATGGGGAAATTCTTCTTCTCCAAAAAGAGTCCAAATGAAAGGCTAAATTGTAAAGAAAAATTGACCAGGTGGTCACCAGGTGGGAAAATGGGGCCAGGTGTCTCAGGACAGCCCCAATGAGGGAATAATGGAACACAAAGGCTTCTGCATTACTATTTGAAGAGTTACTTATTATAGAGAGCTCAAAACAACCTGGATGCTGAGTAGCTCACACAGAGTCAGACTGAGACCACACAGCACTTCCTGCACCAAGAAATGCAAGTGCCCAAAAAAGAATAATGCATTCTCACAAGACAATACTTTACTAAAGAGAAAGAATAAGCCAAAGCATGAGCTGACTAAAAGCAAATTGCTTGACATATTCACATTCAGAGAGCACTGACATCTGTCTTTATACAGACACTTAAAAAGCCCCCCCCAAAACATTGGAAGTACATGCAGTGGCAGTATTGTGCCTCACAGGTGGTCACAACCTTAAAAAAATTATTGCAAGCATTGGGAATAGAAGAAGAGGAGCAATTGTTATGTTGCCCAAGAGTGCAACATTAAGAACTGAGTTGGTCAAAACTTTCCGGAAAATCAAGGCAGTATAAATTGGGTATCTAAAAAAATCAAACCTAATGGCTAAACTCAGAGCCAATCTGCATGGGAGAGAATGCACATTTTGAGATAAAAATGTGGTAATCAGTAGTAGAAAGGTAGTGAAAATTTTTGTGGTAAATACTGAGGTAATCTGTAAGGAAGAAAGAATACTCTGCAGGAATAATCTGAGTTAATCTGTAGGGGAGAGAATGAACATTTTGAGGTCAATTGAGACAACTAGTAATGGAGAGGTAGGGTAAAACAGGAATAGCTGAAAACTCGGACTGGATCAGGCACAGAATCCAGACGGGGGAAAACCCAGACTAAGGAATTGGGGAAAACCAGACTAGATAGGGGCTGGAATCGGGAATGGGGGAAAATCTGGACTGGGATGGCACCAGAATCTGGAGTGGTGGAAAATCCAGACTGGATCTAGCCTGGGATCTGGAATAGGGGAAAATGGCTATCCTATCCAGTAGGCTGAAATTCCTGCTTAATTTCACAGTATGAAATAAATGGTGAAATCACACACATAATAAATTACCTAAACGTTTATCCATTTAATATCTGAACCTAAATCAATATTTCAAGAGTCTTGAAAATCTTTTCTTCTCTTGGGAAATTAGAGACAAAAGTACACTAAGACTTAAAGCAGAGTGAGAAGGGATACAAATCTTTTGAAGATGCACAGAACAATATTAGAACTTCTAAGCCTAAAAATAATGAGAGCAAACTCACTAATGTAGAACAGCTGAAGAGCAGCAGCACTGTGGAACTGTGACCTTTAGAAGAGTTAACCCTGGGTCTAATAGAAAAGCTGAGGTAGAAGACATTTGCACAGCAACAAGGCTAGACAGGAAGATGCACCCTGGGGAACCATGAAATTTGTGCAGGATAAAGAAAATGAAAACTCATAATGAAGTTCCAACACTTTGGGACGGGGGAAGAGCGGCAGTCTCGCCAAACTGGATGGCTCTACTAGGCTGGAAAACGTCCTTTCTCATAATCCAAAAGTTGCCTGAATTGCAGCAAGTTCTTCCAATTATTTTTAAAAAATTACTTGCAGATTGAATTCTATTCCCACCCAGTGGGCTTTGCATACCTTCATGAGACAGCAATCAAATTTGATTTGTTCTCAGTATGCGACAAGAGATTCAGTTTTGGCCATGTTTTAAAAGAACTAGTCATAAAAGGTCAGAAGTGTTGGAGGAGGCAGCAGGGTTCTCCCAGCAGAGCAGGCTGCTACTGCCTTAACCCAGAGGTCACCACACTGACCAGAGCAAAACCCTCACCACGTCAAGTCTTTAGAGAACTGACTTTTATTCATCCTTCTGGAGCAGATTGGGAAGTGCCTCCCAACTCCTGGGATCTAGCAGAATAAGAGCACAGAAAGTGAGATTACACCAGACAGTTTAAGAATGTATGTAGGTGGACTGCTCATCTCAGTGGTGGCATCAAGCCACTCTCAAGTTTTAGGTCACTAAGCTCTGTATTTTCCTATTGTCTTCTGTCTTGACAGTGCATTTATTTCCTTATTTTTAGGAGGAAAAGAGTGCACAGGGCTACCTAACATTGCCAGATGCTGTATTTGGAAAATTGGGAATAGTAGAACTATGTTGGATTACTGGATCTGTACAGGACCGTTTCCCTATTTGCATCTGACATTTCAACTCTGTCTGTTCTGACAACTTTCTGGCTTTCCAGCAAGAAACCCTAAACCAAATATTTTCAAACACTACCTCCAGAAAATGAAGTTTGCAGATTTTTTTCCTTTGGAGAGGCCTCTTTAAAAACAAAAAATAAAGCTAAAAAAAACCAAACAAAAACTCAAACAAACAAACAAAAAACTACACACACACCCCAAAGCCACAAACTCTAATATAGGTTTGTTTTCTCCTCCTCAGAAATTAGAGCATTTTCTTGTTAAATGCCTTCAAAGACTAGCAAACATTTTGCAGAGAAGTTTCAAGTAACTCTAGAGAGTAGTACTAGGAAAATCACCCTTCCTATGCAAATTTCTATCCAATATCAGCATCCCCACATAGTGATCTTCATCCCCCACTGAATGAAAGTACACATGAAAATTAACAGAGATTTCTGCTGATACATTCTCTTTCTCCAGGGAATGCTGTACCAGCTCAAAGTCTGCCTTCATTGCTGCTTTGCTTCAGCTATTATCTAGATAGCAACATGTAATTCTTTCGTTACCAAGTCTGAGAGAAAAATCACTCATCTCTCCCAGTCTTCTCCTCGGTAATATATCATCTAGTATTTAGGAGGGAAAAAATAAAACAGGAGAGAAACACTGTATTCTCCCAGGAAAAGTCAGATCTGGGACACTGTGTTAGGAAAAAATAATTGGTCCCATTATCATCATTGTCTCTAAGCTTTACACTTAAGGGAGAAATATGTCTGAATAGCTGGTTACATCAGCAATGCAGATAGAGGAGAAATTCCCACAGTGTGAGTAAGTCTTCACACACTTAGAGAACGTGACCACACACAATACATATTACAGTGTGGAAGAACAAAGAAACCTCAGGAAGTGTCCCTGATTGTTTTCGGCTGATTAAGGACATATGCCAACAAGCCTCTGGTTGTTGAGGGAAGCTTTGCAACTTGGGCAGCTTAAATTTACATAACGCAATTACGGATATCGAATTGAGTCCATATAAAACTCACATTCAGGACAATGTAAGGTCCAAATGTAAGTCAATTTTGTTGATTTGGACCAGTTCAACCGAGGGACAGCTTTATCTTTCAAGTTAAACAAGCAGGGGAGAGATTACAAGTCGGGTTAGCTAATGTAAATAGCTGATTTACATTAACATCAGCCATTTGTTTTGGAATCAAAATACACAGTCTTCAACTAGTAACAGCAGTTTTGGAAAACAGCATTAGGACAGCATTAATATCAGGACTTGGAACAAAGATACTGCCTGTTACTTTTTACTAAAGCCACCACACAAAGACCGAAATCTTTTTGGATAAAATAAACTGCCAAAAGCTGCTCTGAAGTTAGCAGGAATTTGCCAGGTTAGTACTCTTTCCAGCAGAGCAAAGAGAACTGTCCATTCCAGGTGTGGAGCAGGAACCGTCATCCTCTCTCCCAAAGGCTTCCATGAGCTCCACAGTGGGATGAAACACGCACTGTCTGGGCATTGCTGGTGTTGGTATCACCTCAGAGCTCATCAGCAGGGGAAGTTTTAACTTAACACCTCAGTGTTGGGCCAGGAGTTCCGAGGGAGGCTTTGGGAACAGCTCACCTACACAAGGTGCTCAAATCTCTCCTCCCGAGTCAGCCAGCTTAACAAATAGGTATTACATTTCCATACAGATCACTCAGACTTCTGTAGGGAAGCATTAAAAAAAAAAAAGCCACAGTAGTTTTAAATAAACTAAACATAGTACTTGGAGAAAAATGTAAGGCTTCCTGTAAATTAAACTGAACCTTTTTACATAATAGATCGCTCACAGCTATTTGTAAGGAAGTGACAAAGCTGCTGCAGATCTTAAGATACTGTAGCGAGGTTCACAGATACACTTATGTAAATATTTTCTGACAACTCAGCTGCTACTGAAAACATTTTTGAAGTTATCAAAAAGAATTTAAAGTATTTTCCACTCTAGTCATTAACGTTTTATTTGCAAAAAGGCACCACCAGAACTGCTAAGCAAAATGATCCCTTCTACAGAATGCACAAGCCCAGACAGCAGTGCTTTTAAACACTACACCAAAATCTGAGCCCCAGCACTGCTGTCAGGGGACAGTCCGCTCCCAGCCTGCTGCCCCAAGCCAACAAGCAGCCGGTTTTCACATTCAAAGTGATGGTGCTCCACAGCCCTTGTGCAGCCCATACACCACTCGAAGCACTCCCAGTCTATACTCCACACAAGATGCCCTCTCACACTGTGAGCTGAGCCAGGAAAGGTTTCCCATTCCTTAGGCTGCCAGAGATAACACTATGACGATTTAGCCAGTGCAGTTCACTTCATTGTATGGTAAGACAGGGAGTCAGAGTCTGACCATGCCTGGAATTAGCAACCTGAAAAAACGGACAGAAGCTTTACCTCAAGCCATTATCTATTTCTTGGCATTGCAAAGCAGGAATGCTACATATTAGCATATGTATTTTATCTACTGTCACATAAGTATTGCCATTTAGCTGCACCTTCTTTTAGTGCTTATTTCTCTCTCCAGACATTTAAATTGCGTAGCATTTTTTGCTGTTAAGAATATACAAGTAAACACCTACTAAGTGAAGACTATACAAATTAAAGACAACTAAGAGCAGCCCATTAGTGGTTTTTTTATCTCTCTAGCAATCCTCCAGGAATCACTAGTGAGTCCACTAGATCTCATCAGATTCTGTATTTGGGTCTCAGGTTTGAGACAAAAAGCTTTGTGAAGACACACACGTTTACAGACACATCCAAGTCACCTCAAGCATGCAAGATATAACATATTACTGCTAAGATGAGTAGGAATTCACATGACTAAAAGGAGCTTTATTGCTCTGTTTCTGGTGATACAACCTGACGCTTGAGGCTTGATACAAGTTGCCTGGTTTTGCCCAAATAATTCACCCTTGGTGGGGGGGGGCATTTACGGGCAAATGACAGGACAAACCTTCATTGCAGGGGAAGGTTAGGTGATAGCAGATTGCCAGGAGACCACATCTGAGGTTCAGAAACTGCTTGACAGCTCCTCAACCATGTAATTCATTCCTCTTCTCAGAGCTACACAGGGCAGATCTCACAGTAGAATGGATCTTCAGGGCAATCTGCTTTCAGAGTTCAATACTGCATCACACTGGGGATGCTTAGAGATGTGCAAAAGACAACTGGACATATTTACAGCACCATCTCCTGACCAAAGTACCCAATTAAAAGTCATAAATTACAGCAAAAAATTGACAGTTAAATCAAGTTACCTTTTTTCAACCCCATACAGAGATTTCTCCAAGTTCTTGTTAGTCTAATAGAATTAATTAATGCCTTTTTAGTTGGTTCCTTTTAATTGTTATTTGACTTCCCTGTATGGGTGAGAAGTATTTACAGTACCATTCACTGCCCCAACAGATCAGGCAGGTCACACAAGGCTGGGGAGATGAAACAGATTCTTCCCTCCAGACGAAAAGTCACATTTAAAGCTGGGACTGGTCCATGCTGGAGCACAGCTCTCTCCTGACTATGAAAAGGAGTATAGGGAGTTTAACCCTACAAACACCCCCACAGGCTTTCCCTCAGCTGTCTGAACATCCACATGAGAGCTCTGGCACTGCAGCTGTGATAGTTATTTTCTATAAAGGAACACCTTTATATGCTATAGAGCTTCCATAGCAAACACTGCATTGGGCACAACTGCATCTTTCCCCACACAGCTGGGATAAAACCTTGATGCTACTGAAGTCCAGAACAAAACTGCCACTGACTTCAGTGGCGCCTGAATTTCACGCTAGTTTTTAAGGGTTCTCATTTTTGTCTGGCAAGATTTCAACCCTTTTTAATTCCCAGAAGCTCAACCACAAATCCCTCTTCTCCTCCCACGCAGCTGTGCTGGAACTCCCCAAGCTCCTCTAAGGCAGCAGCAGAGCTGGGCTCCTTGGGAAGACACGGGGCTTTGCTTGCAGGAGATCCCCACCTCCTCCAACCATCTCCCAGCTCCAGAAAGCCAAGCTGTAAAAATCTTCCAATGGATTAAGAACAGGCACCCCCCTGAGCTTACCCCTTGCCCCTCAAGCTCTGTGTGTCACTGCCCACAGCAGCTCACTGGCTTTTCCCGGGACACAGTCAGGGGAGCACAGACCTGGCACAGGCAGGAACACTGAGCTATGTGAGCATGGCCCAGAGTCTGGGGGACACGGTGCTGGGCTCAGCAATCAGCAACAGTCCCATGAAGTCACAGCACTGGGACCCAACTCGGAGCTTGACCCTCCCCCTGTGTTTGTTTTTAAAGAAAGCAGACATTAAAAACCAATTAAACAAAACTGCAGTGAGAGGAACAAGATAAATCAAGTATTGTCCAGCCAAAAAATTAAGAACCCCACTTTTTGGTGTCCCCAAGTGTCTTCCAGATACAGAGCTTATCCCAACCATCTGACCATCAAACACAGAGACAAGACAGGAACAGCCTAACAGAAGGATAGATGTCAGAGAGTGACAAAGCAGCCTTAAACAGGGCAAATAAAAGGATGAATGCAGCCTCCTGAGAAGAAAGGATCGCTGTGATTGGAAGGAGATAGGAATTAAGAAGTTGAGGGAGGTTTTCAGACTAGGAGCTTACAAATACCAGTATCTACCACCCATCCACAGGCTCTGGCACATTCATTTGAGGTTCCTTTGACAACATCTGGTAGTGTCCCAGCAGTGTGAACGGCTGCGATATCAGGAGTCATGGGCACAGCACTGCCAGCAGGAACAAAAGAGCCTGAGAAAGTGGTGCCACATTTGGTGTAACGTGACTGAGACATTGCCCTGGTTATGGCAGCTTATTCAAGTGTCAAACAGTGTTAGCAGGCAGGTCATGGAGGAGTTAAACCCTCATTTTGCAAAGGCTTGCCATGTGCTTCACGCTCAGCCACCCCACTGGCTATGGAAATACTCCCTCCCAGCCAGCCTTCAAGGGTTAGGGGACTCTATGTAGATCAGTCTGGCAGAAAAATCAGAATTTCTGGGGCTTTTTTATCTCAGGTCAAACTCATTACTTTTTACTCACAGTGCAGTAAAGCCTAAAGGGGTTTCAGTCAGAAACTGGAGCCATTAAGCAATGAATATTCTTACCATCACATAGGAAAAAGACAGCCCTTGACCCAAGCACTCATGTCCCTAATGCAAGACAGTCACAGAGAGAGTCACAAAATCTTTTTTGAAGCCCAGAGATTCCTCAGGGAGAACAAGAGGAGATGAGATGATTTCATGGTTAAAATGCAGAGGCAGCACAAGTTGTGATATGCAGGGCCCAACTCTCAACTATTTTGTCCCCATCAGAATAGGCCTCCCAGATCAGTCCAGTTTTAAGCAATACAGTCCAGCTGGGCACTTGCAGGATGTCTTCACCCTGTAAGTGTTCAGGACAACACTGTGCCACCTCTGGGCTCTAGCCCCTCACTGCTCCTATGTTACATCAAGGGCTGTTTGTTGGCATGTCCTTGCTTCATCCTGAGCCATACACAGAAGAAAAAGGAAGTAAATTGTCTACCCTTGGTGAAATTATCTGTCCCTTGAGGGATTTCACAAGGAATCTCACCTGGCAGTACTGATGTCTGATTAGGGTCAATCAGCTTGGATCTTTCCATGTGCTCTTACTAACCATGTGAAAGATCCCCCACAAAACTTCTTTTAACAGCTTCTGCTTCACACATGTTACACATCTGAAAGCCCCCAACACAGTACAGCATTCAGAAGGGAGTTGCCATCACATTCACAGCAAAAGTCATTCTGTTTGAGGCAGACAAAAGTCTGAATCACAAAGTGTTTCTAAAGACAGGCCATGCAACAGCTCCCAGGGGTCAGATATGGCACTGGAGCCCTTTTTGAATCACAACTCGACATGCAGGAGCAAGGGTGACGAGTCCCCAGGACCTTTCCGTAGCAGCATTGTAACCAGCTCCCCACGGTCTCTGTAGTGGCAGAGAAAAGAGTTGTCTCAGGAAGAGTCTGACATAAAGCATGATCCAACATGCAGACCCACAAGCCCTGGGCTCTGGCTTCCTAACCTGGCCCTGTCACCTCCTTTTCTGCAGAGGGCAACCCACCAGCCCAGTAGAGCCATCCACTGAGCAGCCTTCCCTTGGGTCCCTGAGGTGTCTCCTACCTTCCCCCGTTTGGCAGGATCTCAGAGCAGCTGTGCCACCACTGAGGAGGTGATTAGGCCCTTACGGAACCCTTTGCAGGCTGCTGCCATTGATGTGCCCCACAAATGTATTCCACTTCACTTGCCAAAAACATACAGGAGCTACAAAAGAGGGAGACATCTTTCAATAGCTCCTAAAATGACTTTTGCTCCTTTCCCTAAAAAGCTGCAACATAAATTAGGGCAGAGCTGGGCTGCTAAGGGAAGCTCCTTTGTCCCTGTTATGTTAGAAGAGAAAAATAATTGTTGGCTTTCCATCAGCCAGCAGGAACAACTGCTGTGGTGCCATGCCAAAAGGATTTGCTCCTCTCTGTACTTCTTTGTGGACAGCTATGATCTGCTGTTCTCCAAGTCAGTGTTTCTTTATTATGGCATGTATCAAAAGAGCACCATTGTTTAGAATATGCTCCTTATTTCACATTGGAAAGGGAAAATGATAGGAACATAGGGGCTCAAAGTTTGGAAGATGAAAAGAAAAACACAATAAAGACATTCGTCTTTGAGCTTATGAGCCTCTGACATGTCACAACTGTAAGCACTGAATCATGTCCCTGGTATACCTCGTGAACCACTTCCACTTCAAAAATAAAAATAAAGCATCAGGTTTCTTTATGTTCTTGACAAAATGTGCAGTGCCTGGCATTGAGCTGTGCCACATTATCTCCCTTGCAGGTGACCTGGGAGGGGTTTTTCAAAAATTGATTCCTGTTTACTTTCATATGTTTCTTTACAATGGATAAATACAGTCTGAAGGACTCTCACCTCCCTCAAAATCTCCTTCTGTTCTCACTCACTGCCCTCAAACTACTTTATTTCTCAATAGCATCGGAAATACTGATGCTACTGAGTCTCGTCCCTCTATGTTGACTTGTCTCACACATATTACAAATCTTCCGAGTTGAAATAAGTGCTAGGAACATATTGCCCCCAGTATTATATTTGAGACACAAGCTAAAAGGCCAGCAGCTCTGGCATCTCCTGCCCAGCCGCCTACAGTAGCGACGTGCACAGTGTGTGCAGGTGCTGCCCCACTGTGTGCTGCAAGGCCTCACCACACTGACCTGCAGGTCACACAGAGCTTTGCATCAGCACATATATCCAGCTTATCCACAGACTGAATTACCTCAAGTAGGATACCAGACACTACTCAACAAACCCATCAGTTTTTGCTGGGAGTGGCAGAGCCAGTGCCCAGAAGATTCCTGCCTTTGCTTCGTTTCAGATGTGTTTAAGCTTCAGCAAGCACACTCAAATCCACTAACCTAGAAACATCCAGAAATCAGAAGTTTTGCTACTTTTAGATTTCACCTGGACCTTAAATATCTTTGTGTCCGCGTGAGTATAAGTAGCATTGGCCTCTCCATCAGGAGGCTCAGAAAGATGAGCTCTGAACACACAGACCAAGACAGACCATCACAATAGCCTGGGTTTTGCTCTAATGCAGCACACAGGACTCCTCCAAACTCAACAGCAACAGGATGAGCGCATTTTGACCTTGAGCAGCAGGTTTTTAGAGGAAAACATTCCAGCTTGATATTAAAAATTCTAGTGACTATTGAATCACCATATTCCTCAGCAAGTGGTTCCAGTGTTATCCACTCCTAAAGTGAAAGATGTACCTTTTTGGCCCTGTGTATTCCCACTTTGAGGAACTGGACTGCATTGTGCCTTTCTCTGGAAGAGATCAAACAACCCTTTATTATGAAATACCTGCTCCCATGTAACTAGGTGCAAACCCTGAGCACCTAACAGAGTCTTAATTTGCTTGATTCAGAGGTGCCTTACCCACTCTGATGGCTGCTCTGGACCCACTGCACTGCCCTTCTTGGAGGGAGAACACCAGTGCTGGGCAGCATTGCAGCAGCAGCTAATCCAGTAATCCCATTCGTAATAAACAGTCACCGGCTGCTAACCCTTTCCAAGCATTAGAAACACTCAAAGACCTCAGCCATTAAGTCAGAACTTTGCTTCCATACACCAGACCAGAGAGGCAGTGTATGGACTCAGTTTACTGAGTTGGCAGGGACACGCAAATCCTGGGTCCCAGTCTCAGTTTCTTCAGTGACTGGCATTTCTTCTCTCATTTCTCCTGGAGATGAGTGAGTTATGGCTATTTGAACCTGCTGGCTGTCTGGGTTGTCAGTACACCTTTGGACATCACCCTCCCTCAGGAACTAAGTTGTCCCCATCCGGGTCTGTGCACTGCTCCCCATCCTGCCACCATGCCCAGATGTTCTCTCTTGAAGCTGCCAATCCCTGGCCTTCTTCCAGAGACGAGTTATTAATCAGGCATCGCCAGCTCTCCCCACTTGGCTTTTCAGGGGCAGCTGCTGCCTCTCATTACGGGTTTACCCTTGGCCTTACCAGCAGTGAGTGGGGAACTCCGAGGCACAGTCCCCCCCTTCTCCCTCACGCCCTAGGAAGCAGAAGGCAGGGAGCTGTGGTGGAGCAGGGCCCCGTTGCTGCTGGGTCACCAGCCCAGGGCTGCCCGTGAAGCACCGCAGGACTCCCCCGGGTGACCAGCTGAAGGAGTTCTGAGAGCCAGAACAAAGCCCAGAGCACTAACTATCTAACTGGTAATTACTTTCTGGTGAAGACTGAAAAATGGGTCATTAAAACCATATTAAACTGTTTTCATTAATACAAAAACCTGATTTACATTTTTTTTCCCACAGAGCCATTATGTTCCAAACGCGCTGCACGGATGATTTGTTTAATCACAACCACATGGAATAGCAATTTTAAGGGCCTGTGACAATCACTTTTTTTAACCAGGAAACCTGGTTTGCAATAATTGTCATGTTTTCTGTTAGCCACCCTTTCCACTGCTGTCATAAACCTGCTCCTTTCCAAACACTCTGCCTTCCCAGTTACACATAAAAGCAGCACAATCCACTGATACAATTAATAACACTGAATATTTAGGTCAACGTCAGTTCTATTAATTTTATCTCTTAAAGACTCGCACATTTCCTAAACAAGTCTAGCCCTTTGGGGGGTTAAACTGTAATTTGCAGTCTGGTTCTGAGTCCCTATCACATAATAGATCAATTAGGTTGAACACTCTAGTATATTAATCTTATTCACACATAGTAAAGGCAAATATGGCTAATTACTGTATTACAATATTGCCTACTTTTTGCAAATATGTATTAAGGAAAAGGGGAGTTTATTACATTGAACTATCAAATAAAATTATCTTGATAGTAAACTGACAGCAAAGATGAATGCCTATATTAATCCCTCTTATTTTTCCAAAATCAATATCCTTTGGAAGATCTGTTTGTCATCACTAATGTGTTGGATCTGTAGAAGAGGCTTTCTTTCATGGGAGGAACTCGGCATTTCCACTTTAAGCCTGGCTTCTCTATCATGGCATTCTATGAAACACAGTAGTGAGACTTCTTTTGCCATGTCTATCAGCTTTATTTTTGTACTTTCAGGTTATGAACTAACGGTAGGATTTCGAAGACTCCAGAGAAATGCAGGTAGTGATCCAAGCCTAATTTCTGTGCCTCTCCCTGCAAACTCTCATGGCCAGAGGGCTTGTCTCTATGATGAAATTAACTGAATTCAATTTTTAAACTACCAAGTTAATCAAGATTGGCACAACATCTAACTGGCCAGTAGAAACAAGGAAAAAGTCATGGTCAGCATTAAGTTTACCCCAGGCAAGCTGAGGTGAGCCTGAGCAGGATTTGTCTTTGTCTGCATTCACTAATTAGCAGGTACCAGCTAATTCATCCATGGGCTTGTAATAAAACGGAGCAAAAAAAGTACTGTAAGAAGTCACCTAGTCTGCCTTGAGGCACCATGAAAAATTAGTTTAGATGTGACTAAATATCCTAGCACAGACCTAATTCTATTCCTCGTCCTGCCACTGAGCTGCTGTGTGACCAAGTCACTTCCTCTCTTTCCCCACTGTGGTGATTTCCCAAGCCCCCCATCTCATTTAGTTCCCAGTCAAGACCCCAGAAGGCAGGAATTCCCCCTCCCACCCACATGGCACCCAGCACAACAGGAGCTGGTGCTCTAGGCATTACTGTAGTCAGATGTTACACACTATTAGTAGTGAAGACAAGGCACAAATTAAGGGGATGGCTGTGCTTAGTGCTCCCTTAATGTTTTGCACATTTGAATTTTCCAGCAATAGCTCACAAGCTGTGAATTTGCTAAAGTGGAAACCAGGCCAATAAAGACAGAAATCTAAATGCTTGGGCTGCTGCAGCAGAAGTCTCGTATGAAACACCTGACAAAAACACAGAGATTAATTTGCCCACCTAACAGACAGTAAATTCAACAAAAGTGTGTTGCTTTGAACAAAAGAGGAATAAAAGGTGTAATTTCCTCTACTCTGCTGCAGCATATGGAACAGCTTGGATCTCAGGATCATGCCACAGGACAGAGCTGAAAACAGGTTCCTCGGCTTTTTTAAGAACACACAAGTGTTTATGCTAAGCACCCACTCATCCCAGAATCCAGTCGCTCCCAAGGCAGTCCCTCACCACATGAAACATGTTGGAGTGTGATTATTTATACAGTTCCACATACATGCACACTCCCACATACAGGAAAGAGGCTGAGCCATGGAGGATGCAGGAGCCAAAATGCTGATTTCCTGCCTTGGGCTGACATCACTGGTTTACTATTTGCTATTGGAAACCTCCTTGCTTGGAAGCATTTCCCAGACTTCTTGCATCTCTTCTCTGCAAGCTTCAGGAAGATAGACTATTCTCAGGTGATCCACAAAATAAAATGTTCCATAATTGATTCTTCTGAGAGCTTATACAGCTGCATGCATTATAAATTATTATTATTTCTGCTTGGAAAAGTGTTATTACATAGTCTGAGGCTACAATTTGTCTTTTCCATGCCTAGAACTGTTCCCAGCTAGAGCTGCTTCAAACATGGTGCTGTTCCATAACCAAATCTCATTTTTTAAGTGGGTCAAAGGTCAAGAATACTTTGGGTTTTCCCTCTCACCCCATGGGCCTCTAACTTAAAATCCTCTCTAGAATTTTTTTTAACTGCCAGGTTGAAGAAATCCATGGCCAGATACATCCAGATGTTTGTTACAAAAGATCCAGAATATGAGTAACAATGCAGAAAAGTTTCCTATTTGCTTACAGAAGAATCAGATTATCTCTGTGCTCAATTTACCAAAGTCAGTTATTTAATTAAATTTGTTCCTGTTCTTTAATAGAATAATCTGGGAAAGAAAAATCAGTCTCTTGGTTTGAGAAAATCTGTGCAAATGACCACTTTTCTCTCCTTGGTTGGACCAAACTGTGCTAATCAATAGTTTAATTATATCATATGGAGCCAACACTTGGATTAATTATTCTGACATAAGCATGACCTGCAATAGGATTGTTGGCTTCATAGGCCTGAAATTCCCAAGGACCCAGACTGACCACATTTAAAAGAGCAACACCTTTGGGGGCCTGGAATGACGAAAAATTCTCGAGGAGAATCTCTCAAACATAAAGTAAGGGAGAGAAAGGGACCTGGGAGTTTGGATTGACAGGAACATGAGCCAGCAGTGTGCCCAGGTGGCCAAGAAGGCCAATGGATCCTGGCCTGGATCAGGAACAGTGTGGCAGCAGGAACAGGGCAGTGATTCTGCCCCTGTACTCAGCGCTGGTGAGGCCACCCCTGGAGTGCTGTGTCCAGTTCTGGGCCCCTCAGTTCAGGAAGGATACTGAGGTGCTGGAGCAGGTGCAGAGAAGAGCAACCAGGCTGGTGAAGGGACTTGAGCACAAGCCCTATGAGGAGAGGCTGAGGGAGGTGGGGTTGTTTAGCCTGGAGAAGAGAAGGCTCAGGGGAGACCTCATCACTCTCTACAACTACCTGAGAGGAGGTTGTAGCCAGGTGGGGGGTGGTCTCTTCTCCCAGGAACCAGCAGTAGGACAAGAGGGCATGGCCTTAAGCTGTGCCAGGGTAAGTTTGTTGGATATCAGGAAGAAATTTTTTTATGGAGAGAGTAATCAGACATTGGAATGGGCTGCCCAGGGAGGTGGTGGATTCACCACCCCTGGAGGTTTCTGGATGTGGCACTTACTGCCATAGTCTGGTAACCACGGCAGGGTTGGATCAAGGGTTGGACTTGATGATCTCAGACCTCTTCCAACCCAGTTGATTCTATGATGAAAGTGATGCATCTCTTACTTCCACCATCAACTGCACCCTGGAGTGCATGGTCAGCTGGAGCTGACTTATTGCCAGTGTCCAAGGTAGAGGGAGCAATCAGCTCCGCCCAAATGATAATTCCAGGGAAGAATACATGCTCTCTTCAAAGTATAACTGCACATGGGGAACACCACGGGCACTGGGATAAGGGTTGCTCACACCACAGTCAAAGAGCTATCAGGCTCACAAGGTTTTGCGGTGGCTATATTAATTTACGTGTATTTCACCTCTTTTCCTCTGAAATTTGACATCTTTTGCCTGACCCAAGAAGCCCATTCTACAATAATAAGCATCGGTGAGTTCTGAACTCTGCAATCAGCCCAGTGGGAGCACATCCAGCAAGCCCCTGGCCCGAAACAACTCCACGCAGAGGTTTACAAGCCAGGTACACCTCTTGGAAATTAACTGGAAATACAAGGTCTTAAAAATTATTTTCTTTGTGCTTTTACAATTAAATGACTTCTAATAAAAATGTTGTATTTGCAGGCCACTTGCTCATGACTTATTGCAAGGTCTTTCCTGGTACTACAATGTATTTTTTTTCAGGGACTGTAAGGATTAAATAAGAAAAACACAGGCATGTGAATTGTTGCTACTGGACATTCAAATAACTGATTTTCAAGATTTGTCTTTGTTCTGCACTGCATATTATTTTTAATTATGCACCAACCAGCACCAAAGCATAATTTTTAAAGACCCCAAAGGATCCAGGCATGTCAATAATCCAGGAATCAAAAGACAAGTCATAAAGAATACAAAGAAGATAAATTTTGGGGTGTAAAATACTCTATAGTAGAAAAACAGATGCTCAAAAAGGAAACCTAAACTAAGATAAGGGTTCACAAGGAACTCTTAAGAGTTAATACTCTCTTCCTCCATTAAACACATCAAGAGTGTTCTTTTCCTAATGAGTTAACCTCTTATTATTCAAGTTTAATGGGGACATATATTTGTTTAACCCTATAGCCTCAGGAGTCAGAATTTCCTGGTGTTAATTATATGGCATATATTCAGACCCTCTACTAGCAACGCGAAATGACAATTCCTGACAAACCTTGAAACCAGAAATCTCCAGCAAACCTCGGTCTGCCTGACAGAAGAAACGTACCTGAAGATTGTAACTCCCCACTGCTCCTGAAGTCCAAATCCTGCAGGGCAATGGACAACAAGCTTTGCACACATCTTGCTCCCTAGAGCCAGTGTGGACTTGTGCAAATTGAACAGGCAGGATGCTGCCAGGAGGGAGCTTCACAGAGAACAGGGCAGCCTTACACCTTTCCTTTGTCAGGAAAGGGAACGGATCCAGGCAGATCACCCACCAGTGTAGAAATTCCACCTGGGACTTCCCATTTTTAACTCAAATGGGTACAGAAGTGACTCTGTGTGCACAGCACACTCTGCTCAAACAGCCCTACCAGAGTTTGAATTTGTGGTATTGGTTTTGCTTTTTCTTTCAAGAGAGTTTAGTAGGAAGAGGAAGATCAGGACCAACACTGTAACAAGATTGCCAGCAACACCAGAGTGCTGCTTTAAGCATTCACCAGGGAATGCATATACAATTCCAAGGGACATGGGAAAGGGGGTGCACATGGGATATGCACACACACCACATCAGACAATGCTAGCTGTGGAAGGGAGCACATTTAGCCCCACAGAAGTCTCCTCCCTGAGTTTTTGCAGATAAAAGCAGACACACTGATAAACACAAATATCTTCAGAGCCAAGGTTACCCTGGTGGTTCATTTGTCTGTTTAATGATCATGCAGACCCAGAAGAGCATAAATCCCATGACAGTAGCACAACATGTATGAATTTGCAGAAGGATAGATACACAACAAGCACAGTAGTTCCCCCAAAAGCCACCTCCTAAAAACAGCCTCTTGGACCATTTATTGTTAACCCAACAGAGAAACATTAAGTCACAATTTCGGGGTAGAAGCAGACATGCAATAAATACCCTATTTTTTGTTAATTTCATGATGCAAGTCACAGTTTGTTTAAACAAAGAGCAGTTGTCTTAGTCACTGATTCAGCATCTCTCCCTTAATTCTCTGCTAGAACTGGGCACTCAAAAGGAAGGAGGCTATTTGCAGCAACATAGTGGTTAACAGGGGGCTGAATTTCCACTCCACAATATGATATCCTGAAATGACAGCAAAGAAAAATGAGTTGCTACTAAAATTGGAGATCAAGTCCAAGTGCCATCAGTACACAGCAACACAAACTCTGATCTTCTCTGGATCAGGAAGAAGCTGTATTTAACTCTCTCGAAGTTAAGCTACACCTGGTGTCTTTTTTTTTTTTTTTGCTCTTTTAGGTTGCAGACAGGGTCACCCAGATTACACCAAGCACTCAAACTTTGTTTCTCTTTCAATAGATGGAAGGTACACACTCAAGCTCTTTTTAAATCAAATCAGAGACGTTTTTAGGCCTGGAAAGGAAAGATTCCTCCTGAGTCTCACCAGCATCAACAAAGTGGAGCTGCAGGTCTAGTGACCATCTCCCTGGGACAGTCACAAGAAGCCACTGTACTTCCACCCACTTACAGATCAGCTGAGCCTCCTACCATTACCCTGCCACTTCCATCCTGCTTATTGCAATGAATAAGTATATCAATAATTAACTGCAAGTTAAGAAGATGATTTGCACTTCTGTAGGGCCCTTCCTCTGAGGAGCTCGTTAACAGCACAACAGCCTTGCAGAGCCATTGTTCTCCATTTCACAGACAGGGCACTCCACCACACCCAGCAGTGGAGTCTCTCCTCCAAGGGCCCTGGAACAACCCACCAGCAAGGCGAGGCCAATGAACACTCAATGCTGTACCCACCAGGCTGCACTTCACTCAGTGAGAAAAAAAACAACAACAACAACAAAAAACCCCACAAAACCAAAAAACTACCAGCACAGGCTGCCTTCCCAGCCACCTTAAAAAAAAAAAAGAAATCAACGATTGCCTTTAAAGCTCTCTTTAAAGCGGGTTCCTTTTTGCTATGCAACATGGAAAAGACAAGGATTTTGGGGTGGCAGGCAAAGTCAAGCACAAGGGGAAAGTGGTTATTTGTAAATAACCATATAGCCATGCATGGCTTGTGAACCATGGTTAATTCAATACCCACACGTGCTCATTAGAGCTATTCATGCGCCTACTGCAATCAGCTTGTTTACACACTTATCAATGACAACTTTCAGATTATTACTTTAATTAAGAAAACCCCTTCATTCATTGGGATTATATCACCAAAACTCCTTTTCCACTGGGGGAAAACTAATACTTACAGGAAGACAACAAGCTGAGCTAGTCAGTACAGCTGCCAGTTGTTGTGGGGAGTTCACGTTTTGAGGAGAAGGAGACACAGGGAGCCAACATCAGGTGCCTCCACCACAAGCAGCAGGAGGCAGGACTGTGATGAACCAATTGTCAGTTATACAACCTGGAGTGAACAGGCTTCACAGCAAATCCTGTGGGACTCTCTCACTTCTGAAGGAATATCCTACCAGGAGTGGCCCCTCAGCATCTTTACACCCATTCCTGGTGCTGCTGCTGTTTCCTGGTTGCCTTACCAGCAGGATGCCACAGAACTGCTAAACCTCAGAGCCTTTGGGACCTCACTGGCTCAGAGCCCCACAGTGCTCCCATATTCCCCCCAAGGTGACTTGTCCCCGACCCTGTCATCAGGTGTGTCACAGCAGGGACACTCTCCCAGCCCACCAGGGCCAGGCCAGACTACAGAAGCACCTTGTTTGAACCAGCCCCACAGAAGTTTGTAGTGGGGCACCAGATCCTCCAAATCTGTTACAGACACTCTCCAGAGGCCTCAGCTCAAGAAAGTGCCCTCCAGAGCATCAGAGCTGTGAGAAAGCCAACCAGGAGCCATTGGTGTCACCAACCACCTGGTGACATGAAAGTTGAATATGAGTTGACCTGATTTTATCAAAGGAGTAAAACAATTCCTTACAGATCTAGTTAGACAACAAGTTCACAACAAACCCACCTCCAAGTCAAAATTATCACCCAGTTATCTCCAGGTGGAGCAAGACTCAAGACTCAGCTGCAAATGAACTGATTAACAACTGGTTAACTCTATCAGCATTTCCTAACATCCTCAAATTCCATCAGTGGCAAGCCGTGTGACATTATTTCCCAGGAGGGGATTTTAACATCGTTACCATTTTATAGAGCTAAAAGGGCCATGTTAATAAAATGCATAATTGAAATTTACCCCTCTCCTCATACCAAGAAGCTATAAAACTTTTGTACTGCCTGTCCTCAATATTTCTTGTATTCTGCAGCTATAACTGCTTCCCAAAACAAGTTTTTAACTGACGCATAAACCAGTGTATTTCTTTAGCACTTATCTCTGAAGGCAGTAAATTAATCTAGGTTATGGCATCTGACTACGAAGTATTCTACAGATTGCTTTTATACATTTGCCAAATAACTTCCAAAATGCCTCATGGAATAAGTACCAGATAAAGAACATAAACTCTGAAAAACACTAAAAAATTGTAATACTCATCCGTTTTTTCCAGCTCACCAATTCTTCTGTCCTTTTTTCCCCCCCATGCATATTTCTAATTTTCCAGTATTCATATCGAAAAACACTTCTCCCCCTTGTTTGAAACGAAACCCTCAGCTATTGACACAGAGGAGAATCTCTCACACTCAGCAGACTGTAATAACAAGCTGTTGAAAGAAGGAGCCTTGTAGGACCTGGTGTGAATGCAGGCTCCCAGCACTTGGAGCAGGCACTGCACAGACTGTGTGCGAGGAGCACCCCAGTCACCAGCACCTCTTTGGTCTGGTTTTCTTCTACGTTACCCAAGGTTTGTCCTACAAGCTACAAGACAGAACAAACTAAATCCCTTCCCCCCCCCCTTCATTGCAAATTTCTACTCATCTTTAACGCTGACACAGAATTCAACAAGTGGGGCAAATTTTGTTCCCTGCTGCCCCAAACCATGACAGCTTGGGTTCAGTAGTAAAACATCTGCTGATTTTAGCAAGCCTTTATTCATCTCCACACAGAGTCACTGCTCCAAAGACTTTAGATCCAGACAGAGCGATCCAGAGACCTCAGAGCATCTTATGGAGCAAATGACTTTATATTAATAAGAATCACATCTATTATCTGTATAACCAAGCCCCGTCAAAACCTCTTTCCAGGTCACTAGTAGTGGCCACTGAGTCATTTTAAATACCTATCTACACTAGTAATTCAGGAGAAGAGCAACTTCTGGAAATTCCTCAATTTTTTTGTCTACCAGGTGTGAGGGGAGGAGGGGTGATTGTCATGACCAAGTTACAGGAATCTTTTGATAGAAAAATCCTTTTCTGGAGAGTTCAGTAAGGCATAGAAACCATCCAAGGCTCTGTTCCTGTACTGTAACTTGGAAAGGGTCAAGAAACACTGGTTTGAAGACACTGATGGACAGAGCAAAACAAACATGACCCATGTTCCACAACAGAACAATCCGAAACAGCCTCCGCTGATCCAGCCTAGTCCTACCAATGCCAATGGGAGCTCTGCCATCCACTTGGATGGGATTAGGGCTCAGCTCTAGATAACTAGCTCAAGTGGAAACCACCACATGCATTGTAACTGGAACTACGAGGCAGAAATAGAAAGCTATGGGCTGGATTCTGTCACCTTTAGTCAACCCTCCTTCCTCCACCTCAGGCAAACACAATCCTGGCCACTGAACCAGCCTATTTGCTGCCTAGCAGATTCTTAGTCCTTGGCACTGGATACCCGGGATTTACAAGCCATGTTTAGACATAAATAGAGATCAGTCTCCAGGCAGGATCACAGAAGGGCAGACCCAGTGAGGCAGCCCAGCGCTGATGACACTGATTAAGAAGGTACACTCGGAGGGGTGAACCAGCAGGAGACTAAACCAGTGCTGGCACAGCACTGGCACCAATGCCAAGGGCAGAAGGAAGAGTAAAAGCCCTAGTAAGCTCCCCCAGCATGAGAAAGGTTAGCTGCTCTGGGCACTTGCAGTGCCCCAGATGTCAGAGCGGATCAGTGCCGGGGGTAGCAGGGGTGCTGCGATCCCGGGGTAGGGCTGGATAACAATGCAGGGCACAGACAGAGCAAGGGCTGGTCATTAAAGCTTGAATAGGCAGAAAGGAAAAGGAATCTCCTAATCATTTCCTTTAGCCATCTCAGCTCCTCTCCCATCCTTTCCCCCCTCCTGGCCTTTTGAAGATGCTTGCTAATAAGTGTTAACGAGTTGCCTGACAAAGGAGGAGGGGGAGGGGGAAGACGCTAGCGAGGAAGAAAAGGGACCAGACAGAGGTCTGTGCATGCCATGGCAGATTCTGGATGCTAAGGATCCCCGGGACAGGACCCCCACTCCTGGCAGGCTCATTTCAAGCTCTGACCTCTCTGACTGAGCTTTAAAAATTTTTTTTCTATTTATTCATTATTTTTTTTCTGCACGCCGCATGTCTCCTTTCCTTTCTTCCAGTCCATCTGAGACACGCCTGCAGCTTGCACTCACCAGCTCACCACTGTGTCAGTGCTGCCACCTTCTTCAATTCCACCACTTGTTTTCTCCCTCCCTCCATTTCAGCCCTCTCTGATGTGAGCCACAGCACAGCCACACACACTGAAACACCCTGGGCTGCCCTGTTTAGCCCGTCCCTCCTGCCACAGCAAGAGCAAGCCTGTCCCACAGCCCAGGCAAGAGACTCGCATAATACTCCCTGCATTTTCCAACCACCTCTACAGCAGCTGCTCTTGGAGGAAGCCTTGGAGGCTTCACTATCTTAGTCAGAGTTACCCCCCTGCAGCCTTAAATGCTAGCATTCCCATTCCTCACAGCACTCATGCTTTGTGTGGAGGGGCCATACCTCCCACCAGAGCTTCCCTCTGGACATAAGATGCTGCTATTCCTCTGACCAGCAACTACAGAAGATTATGAGAGAACAGAGTATCAGGACAACCATCTTTTCCCATGAGAGGGTTTATCTCAGCCAGCTTCTGGCATGGCTCCATTCCCATGGCCCATCACCCAAGCCAACTGAACAGCCCTCTCTGAAGGGAATTGCAGAACCAAAAGGAAATACCACAGAGCCTGAGGACCGCCACCATTCTGCTCTCACCTTAAATAAGCGAGCCCCTCATTGTAAAAGCAGCACCTTTTAGATGCACCAGCAGGACTCCACAGAAAAGTGCCAAACATAACTTATCTTACCTAAATCTGTAACACCAGCCTGAGCCACAACTCCACAGGCAAAGCTGCCCCTACAGCAAACCCTTCTACTAAGGCAGGATTTATACAGCCCCCACCCCAAAGCAATCAGTTCATTTCTCCCAGCTGGCCCATCTCTACTCTCCTACAAATCACTACCTGCTGCACAGGCCTTGCTCTAGTTGGTACCAAGGGACTGATTAACTCCTTCCCTGCCAGCCATGGGAGATTTGTGTAGCTTATGCCAGCTCCCCAGTTGTGTTTTCTCTTCCCAATGCCTCCAAGATTAAAAAGGTCTCTCCCTGCCACAAACACATATGGGGCTCTGTCTACATAAGGAGGTCATCTGGCTGTTCACCTCATTTGGAAAATCACTGACCTCATTTATATTCCTAAATGCAAATCCAACCTTCAAATGTATGAAGTGGTTCAACTCGAAATCTCTGCGCTGAGGAATCTCCCCAACTGCAACTCTTCCTATCGACTACAGACCACCCCCCATTTCTTGTGCAGGCAGAAAGAAGGCAAAGCCAGACTCCCCCCACACTATAACACCATCAGGAGGTATTTGTGCCAGCTGAATCCAGCTTCAGTGGAGTTACAGACTAAATGAATTTAACCCATAACTTTGTTTCCCACAAAGCACAAAAGAGACCCTCAGCATATGGATATTTCTTAAGGAAGTGATTTTCTGAGAACAATAGTGAACTTGAAGAGACTGACAATGCCTCTTTAGTGGTTTGGCTAGTACAAGAAGGTTATCAAGTTGTCCCAGGAACTAAAAAAAGGAACACTGAACTAGATATGTAATCTTTAAATTGCAAGAACACCATTGATTTAGTATTAAGCATATAATTGTGGTTTTACTCATTCATGCTCAATCCATCAAGAAAAGCAGTTCATTCATTTAAAGAACCAGGCATAAAATTTATATATTGACTACTCTGTTTTATTGCCAAAGCCTACTGTATTATACTTCAGTTTTATGTGCATTATAATAAAAAGCATGTGTGAATTCTCATATTTTAAAACAGTGTGCATCCTTGTGGTTTGAGTTAATGCTTTTGAAAACAGTCTCCACACGATGTTATCTGAAAATAGAATCCAACTATGATAAAACTTTAACTCTTGAGATGTGGTATAATAGCATTTTGTGATAAAGAGAAATCCATTTTCAGAAATGGGGCTTCAGCCACATGTACAGAAGATATTTAAAAAATATAAAACCTCTAAGGAGGCAAAGTAAAGACCAACTCACTGCAGTACAAACATCATCTCTACCAAGGAGAAAAAAATACTTTAGAAACTATTGCACGGGGAAAAAAAATGGTACTCCCAGCCAGGTTGAAAGGCTAGAGGGAGTACACCAATAATTAATCCTTGCATCTTACCAAAAAAAGGGAAAAAAATATTTTTTTCAGCCCGGGTACAGGTTAATATAATATACCATTGCATGTGAGTACTATATAAACTGGAAACATGCTGTTGGCAAATGGCAGACTTAATCTCTGTGTTCTTCACATATAATGAAGTCTGCAGTTGCAGGAGGATTATGAAACAAACAGTTGTTCCCATTTTACTGAGCCTATTTATCTGCAGTAAATATCAGCACCAGAGATAAGAATAATATCCACTTTGTGTTTTTCAGGACACCATCAGAGAACAAGACCTCCTGCAAATAATGAAAAGAAGATGAGGGTAAATGAAGCTCTAGATATTTGTGCAACATAACATTCACATTACTTACGTGCTGCTGAGAAATAGTACTTATGTCAAATGCTGGGTGTGATTTAACCATTCGTAGTTCCGTATTTTTCAGACTACCCCTGTGCACCTGAGGATGAGCAAGAAGTGATATGTTTATAATGCCCGGCCTCTGTCATATAAATAGCAGTGATACCCCATCTTCATTTGCTTCACTGCTAACAGGTGCTACCATCTCCAGTCTTCACCAAAGGTCAAACGAAGCTTTCTTAGAAAGATGGAGCTCTATTCCGCTAACAGACTTAAATGCAAATTGTTTTGTTTGGTTTTTTTCCTGCTGAAGTATTAGTCTGTTTAACAGCCAAGTCACAATATGGCTTATTACCAGAACATATTACCCAGTCCATTAATTACACAGCTACCTTCCCATCATCCAGAAAAACACCCCCAATTACAGGTTACTAAATAACCTGTTGTTGCAGCACAGCCAAAATTAATGGGGATGTAAAAACCAGCGGTGTAACTCCCCTGGCCCTCCTGAAGTTAAACCAGGATCTTTTTGGCCCGTTAGTCTGAGGAAGACAGTGCTCTTCTTGGGTGACTGATTTTTAGTGACAATTACTAAGTAGTTGTCATATTCTGAAGTTGCTCACCCTGCCCTCCAGGGACAAGAGGCCCACTTGAATTAGTATTTGTGTTGAAGCACTTGGAGCCTGACTCTGTTGCCCTTCTGCCCTGAAGTTCAGAACCGGTGCTAAATCACCACCCTGACATTCGGATCGTAGCACCTGAACATTGTAGTCATGGACGTCCTTGAGCCAGCCCTCTGCTTCTCAACACTCTTTGTATGTAAAACAGAAAATCCCGTAATTAAGAACCAGAACCTGGAGCTTATCATTCTCAGGAGAGACACCTGGACTTCCAAGTCCACACTGGATCACACCCTGAGGCTCCAGCAGTACTTAGAGGTAGTACATTAATGAACTTCTTAGCAAACCATCCATTGCATAGTGACAGAAACTCCCGTCCCTGGTGACATTGTGTCAAACCTTCAGTATGCTTCAAGTGACTCAAAATGACATTCAGCTATATAAAACACAGCTATCTTCAGACCATTTCATTTTCATGAAAGAAATAGCTATGACCATGAACCCTTTTGGTTTTTTTTTTTGTTTGGGGTTTTTTTGAGGGGTTTTTGTTTGTTTCCAAGTGTTAGACTTCATTATATTCCACCCAAACAGCTGCTAAAACAAACACAAGGTTTCACGTGGAAATAGCAGCACAGAAAGTGGATTACAACCATTGGATGGAAGAATGGGGACCTCATGAAAAATGAGTGTATGGTTCCCCCTGTGACAAGATATGAGAACTCCAGCCAAGTCTGGAAACCCTTCTGTCATGTCTGGTTACTTCCGCTGCGTATTGTGTCCGCCAAAACATGCTCCTCTTTCGCACAAATGGGAAATCTTTACTCTTAAGTGAATCTAGGGCAGTATCTAATGACACAGCCGAGCAATCCCAGCTCTCCACCTTCCACAGGGCGTTCAGAGCAGCAGACGAACATATCAGTGACACGTCTGCAGGAAGAGGCACAGGCAGACACACTTTCTCCTGCCCTCAGACAAGATAACTAGCTGGGACTCACCACCATGCTGCTACATTAATTCTTCCTGGCCAAGCTGTTCCGAGTTTAACCAGCTCCGAACAGGCAGCAGGAAATGGGGCTGCCTGCATGTGCCCTGAGGGATATAGCCAGTGTCTAACAAAGACTGCAGCCCATATCAGATCTTTATTCATGGGACTGGAGCTTCCAAAGTGGCAATGGAGTAGCAATACCTTTGCCGGATGTTTTCCATCTGGGCTCCCACTAAAAAAAGCCACGTGATGAAAACAAGCTACAGCACATGATGGCTCTGATGTTTTTTCCCTTTCCAATCTCTCCTTGAATCCTGCTCTTATGGTCTGTTGTTCACAATTAGGATACAAATGCTTCGTGGGTGTGTAATTTAACCAATTCATTGCAACACTTATATGAGAGGATTCACCGTTCACAGAGCACAATTATGTAGTGAGTTTGGAGACCGGTATCACAGAACACTGCATCATACCTGAGCAGTACAAATCAGCTCCAGCAAATACCTGGTTTTGTCTTGGTTAATACATCTATTCAGCAAAGCAGGGGCCATCAGGAAGATTTAAGCATATACATAAAACTAAGCATACATCTAAGAGCTTTACTGAATACATGTCCCTTGCAGCCTTGTGATAATCATGTATCTTTGCAGAAACAAAATGTTAATGAGTATTCGTCAGAATCCTTTTTGCTTCACATTAAAAATACTCTTTGTGCAAGGGTTCCCAGGAGAACAAGGAAGAGAGGATGGAGATTTCACAGCTCTCTGAAGGCTTTTATACAGCATTCATCCTATTTTGTCCAACTCAATAGCAGCTTCTGCTTCAACCACAAGTTTACGTCACTGTTGCTACTACCCCCTAAAAAGGCAGATATGGATTCACACTAAAAATGACTGTGATGAAGACAAATTTGGCAGAGTATCATCATGTAAAAGAGAGACAGAATAGACTGAGTGGGGGTTGTAAAAGAAAAACAGTGGGTGACCATGAGTACAGAGAATAAGAGCACAAAGCCAAGCGCATTTAAATAAGCCCAGTGACAATTTCAGATAGAGATCACTTTTGAGCTGGCTGAAAGAGGCTTGGAGTGGGAACACAAACTAACTCTTGATGTTTTGCTTACTGCAGTGTCCAGAAGCTGGTACATCTTCTTGGTGAAAACGTATGATCATATCAAAGTAATTTCTGTTTCCCCTCTTAAAAGGAAACCATCTGCATGCCCCAAATTTTGACTAACCACCTGATTTGAAAGCAGTGTGGCTCCAGAGCAGGCGGACAGAGCAGCTGTTTTCCCTCAGGGAGCAGAAGTGACATTATGACTGCAGTTAAAGACGCTGAGGCCAAAGAAGCTCTGTGTCTGAACTTCAGGTTCATGCTCACACTTCAACAGGTTTCAAGAGAAATCTAAGGACATATGGTGTCCTTGACTCCAGTGAGTCAAGTTTTACTTGACAGTCTAAAAGTGTGACACCATCCTCCAGCACTCAGCCACATCCTGGGGCTTTTCAGCTCTTCTCAGACATTTGGGTCCCATAAACAAACAGAAACGTTTGTTAGCTGTAGAGGCTCCCTGGGGAATGGCCTCCACCACAGTTCCCACTTTCCAGCCCCCACAGCCAACAAGGCCTTGAGTTTCAGGCTTTGGGCTTGAATTAATGCCCATGGCTTCCCACTAATTCCTCTATGATACTCACTTGGAGAAATGCACCACCGGAGCAAACACTTTCCCAAATATTCCAAGGGTGTTGCATCATATCCTGACAAGCATTAAGAATAGGGGAGTTTGAAAGTCAAATTGTACCCTCAGAAACAGTGGTCACGTTGCTGTGATAATGCTGTGCGGGCAGCATCTCTCCACATTGCCTTTCATACAGTCCCAGTGGTGAAACAGCACACAGATTCCCATTATCAGCAGCTCTCCAAAGTGTAACAGACAAACTGTAGCCTGGTAATAATTATTAATGAGGAGAATACTTCGTACTTTCAGATTTTTGTTGTATGACCAACAGATTTTGAATCATCTCCCAGCCAAAGGCATAGACACACAGGTACTAGTAATGCAGCACCAGAAAGTGTTAGTGTGGATCAGGCACAGCTCGGATCCTAAAAGCTGTCACCAGACCACAGAGCAAGAAAAGCCACAAACCCACGATGTACAGATCTGCTTTTCAACCCTGAGGAGCCCTGGCAGTTCGAGCGCAGCCACCACTGGAGGGATTTAGCAGTGCTCTTGTTTGCTGCTTTCTGTTACTCCTCGAAGCCCCAGCTCAGACTTCCCAAGCCTGTCTCCTAACTGCAGGAGCGCAGTGCCCTCCCGAGCCCTCCCCACCCCTCTCTCAATGCCCTAAACTGACTGACGGAATTAGATTTGTGGAGTGAACTCAGTTGCTTTTGATCTCTATTCAAGGTGCCATCAAGGGATCTTAATAGGTAGTATCTTAGCAAACGCTTTAAGGCCTGAAACCGTCATTAAAGAAACTCCTGATTCTCACACTTGTCTGAAAGAATAGAGGAGCAAGCTGGCTTCAAATGCCAGTTGACAGATGGGAAGACATATGGACTATAGGATTGCTGATCTAAAGAGTCAGAGCCATGGTCAGGCTGAGGAAACATACATCTTTATTTTGATGTTGACCTCAAAGGGAAGAGGTCTGAGCCAACAGAAAGGGGAAAGGGCAGAAAATATCACAAGTCTGAGGCCAGGATTGCTTTGAACTTGAGGACAAATAACACTAAACGGTACCAAGTTGACAAAAAGGCTTCTTGACACTCCGTGTCTACAAATTTAGCAGTCTGACCCAAATAGCTGCTTGATGCATTTTCAGTAACGAGCTGAGTGAGGATCAGTAATGCTGATGCAATCTCTTGTGGCACCCAAGAAGTTTGTCATTTCTTCCAGTTCCAGCTATTCACAGAGCTCCGGCATGGAGCAGGATGAAGGCACATGGGGGCACTTTGGGTTAAAGACCTTGTGATTCTTCTGCCAGCCTTTGGAGCCACAGATCAGCGGATCCCTGCAGATCACTTCTCGTCGAGTCCTGTATTTGTTTTTCTACTGGCTCTATATGGAAAAACGTATGACCCCATCCCAAGTCATTAACATTGCATATAGCATTTTCTATAAAATTCCCCCTGGAACACTTAACTGTATTCCTTTCCAGCACTGAAAAAAATGCTCAGGATAAAGTTTAGACATTTGGAGACTTCTGCTGAATTTAAATGGCTGTGCAAGGAATCCATGAAACAAATGAAGGGACAGATATCCTATTTTCTTCCCAGAAAAAGAGCAGGGCCTTTTAGTTCACTGTCTTTCTTCATGTCGTCTTTTTATCACAAGTGTGCACTGATGACACTACTTTAATGCAGTCTGTTCCAAGAGATTAAATTGAATGTCTGTGTAGAGTTTCAGGGCTCAGCAGCATAGCATGGCAGCTTCGTTTCACATCTCCGGGACACTGGGCAGGCATAAAAATAATTGCAGACTCAGAAACGATCAAGGAATGTATCCCGGCTGCAACAGATGCTGTATTAAAAGGAAAGACAAAAGCCAAAGTGCATAATGAATTTTAAAAGATTTCTTTATCAAACATGTCATTTGTTTGAAGGACTGAATTGCTGGCATCAGATGTGGCAGATCAGCTTGTTACCAAAGTGAAACATGAGGACTGCTATGCAATGGCAATTGATGAGTCAATTGAAATCACTGATGTTGCTCAAATGCTCATCTTCATTTAATATGTCAGTGGTCAGAAGTTAACCAAAGACCTTCTGTTTTTGTCGCCACAGAAGCAAACCAAAAGCTACAAAACATGGTGTGCTAGCACTGAACCTCAGAGGCCCTAAAATACTTAATGGAAGCTGATGCTCCAACTACAGTTGTCTGTGAAAAATAATTTTTGACATAACCCTAACAACTGAACTCAGGCTCGTGAGCATCAGTGCCTTGTCCATCAAACCATTCTCTGAGCTGCATTAAAAGCAAGATATTAAAATGGCTTTAGATTACCCAGAAACAGAGTTGGCTGTCTAAGGCTGACACCTATTCTTTTTGTTGATTATTTCAGCTGTCTCTTTATGGGGATGTTGTTGAAAGGAACAGTTTGCTAAGTACTCGGGTGGTTTGTTGGTTGATAAAAATACAAATAATTCTTGGTAAAATAAAGAAAACTATTTTAAAATTCCTTCTACCTTCAAAACAAAAACAAAGCAAAAAACTCCCCCAACCCCCCCCAACAAAAATAAAAACAAACAAACAAACAAAAATAACTAAAAAATGTCCAAATAACACATAACACCAAACATATTTCCTCCACCTTTCCTAGCCATTTCTGAGTTATCTGGACTAATTTCTTGGTCTTGATACAACAAGTCTAAATAATCTTGGAAAACCTTTATGAGTTGAATTCTCCTGCTTTAGAAACCCAGAACAAGAAAGTCGAAAGTGTGACTTCATACAAACCAGTTTTCAACACAAGCACCCATCTGGATTTTTTACTAGAGGAAAGAGCAAACTGACTGAGAAAGTGAAAAATCTCTCTCAGGGTCTTTGGGACACGATTTGGAGATTTTAGTGCAGACAGGCAAGTCTCCTCTGAGCTTGGTAAATAACCCCTGGCTAAACTTGCTGAGAACACGCAGGCAGATGTAACTAGTTGGGGAAAGCTTTCAGCATGGTTTGGCTCTACGGGCTGCACTGCAACTGCTTTTTTCTGCCCCAGTATTCCCACCTCCCCTGCTGCCAGGGTCAGATGGGCGCAAAAGGTGAGCAGCCCCAGGATCTGCTGCTGGCTCCCACAGGGCCAACCCAACAGCAGGAGAAGTTGCTCCATGCCTAAAGAGACAGAGAGCAGTTCCTGTGCCTCTGCCCATGACCAGCCTGCAGTCTCAATCCAGCTGCATCACGATGCCTAGTGAATGCTCTGGGATTTGTTAAAAATGAGGCTTTTCTAATATGCTGAAGATGACAGACCTCAAGTTGTCTTATATTAAAATGGTGCATACATTCCTTCCTCCAAGAAACCAATAATGGGACAAAAATCCTTGCCAACTCCAGTCCGTCCCTCCTGCCAAGGATTGTTTGAGCTCGGCTCATCCAGAGTGCCCCCATTGGGATCCAGATATAGATTAACACAGTTTTGAAATTCACAAGGGCCACAATCATGCAAGGCTTGATCCAACCCAGACTGGAGTCCATGGAAAGGTCTGCATTGACGTAAGCGGATAGAGCACAGCGCCATCGCTCCTGCTGCTGAGAAACCAGCCCCAGTCCCTCCCCCGTGGCAGGACCCCATTGTGGCCTCCAGGAACGGAGGGGAGTGGGAGCCATGGGGGAGCGGGAGGGCAACAACAGCTCCCCAAGGGTCCCTCTGGTCCTGAGCCTGGTGGGCACAAAGCTGCCTGCGGGAAGCCAGCCCGTTCCTCCCCACTCACAGCTTGGGTCTGGCTTGCCAAGGGACTCCGTCACCAGCCACATCCCAAAGCCCGGGCACGGGAATGGCGCCGCCGGTGCCCACACACTGCACCCGGCCAACAGCCTCGCCCAGCTGCATCGTGGGAGCCAAAGCTTGTGTAGCGTGGAGGGCTCCTCACCCCGAGCACCACACGCTGCTTCCCACAGGGCAAATCCTGTGCACGTCTCCAGAGACTCACACACTTCTGTGGGGGCTCTGCCTGAACAGCCTGCAAATGCAAAAGGCTCAGCTGGATGTATTCACACACAGGGACAAGGAGCAGCTCCTCGCTGCTGCACCAGCCTGGCCGCCTTTCACTAGACTATTCCTCCTTCGCCAACCCACATCTCTTTTGTTCCTCCTTTCCTCATTCCCACGTTTTTGTGCTGCCCTCCCAGGCATCCCCTGCATTACTCAACAGCCTCCCCTTCTACACTCTTCTCCAAGTTTGCTTCTCAGTCATCATTTCTTTGGGATTTGCTGCAGTCAGAAGAGCAAGAATTGAAATGGGGAAATACCAGCCTTGGGGCCCTCTCCCCTTTACAGTCTCTGGTACTTGGTATAGAGCTCGCAGGAGACAGTACCAAGCCAAGGGGGGCAGCATTCATGCATGCACTAGCCCCCAGCTTGGGGCCTTCTACTCTATCACAGCAATAAAAAACTGCCCATTCAAGTCCTTTGTCTTAAAGATTTCCATCCTGGCTACAGCAAGTGCAGATTTATTGGTGGGAGCAACTGCAGGAGGAATAGTAAACAGCGCGCGCGTGCGTGCCGATGTGCCAGTGCACGGAGGCCGTGCCTCCACCCAGCGCGGCACAGCCTCACCACAGTCAAGATTAAATATGTGACTAATATAAAATGGGTTTCCCGGTGCACTAAAAAAAAAAAATAAATATTTCATCTGGCATCCTATCCCATGACATACGCGGCGCAGTCGGAGCTTGGTGGGGACGCGCGGATGGGGGAGAACCGAAGCCAAGAGCGACGGCTGACTACGCTGGGTCTGAGGAATCAGACACCTGCCTCATTATGAACAGTGATGCACAGCGTGGCCTCTGCTTTCTCACAGGCCTCCACTCACAAAAGCTACACTGCACAACCTGTGCCTCCCCCTGCCTGCTACCATCCTATTTAAAGGTGCAGCCTCACACCCACGCCAAGCCCGGCCAAGGGGCAGACCTCAGGCTTCCCACCCCAAACCTCCAGCCTCCCAACCCTTCCACAGAGGCACACAGAACGCTCCCACACTTGTTGACACTTCAAAATAATACGTTGCTAATGATAAAATCAGCAGCCACATCTTTTGTTGACTTCCGTAGGAATTTCACTGGAGAAAGGATGGCAGGACGCGACTCCAAGCTTGCTGAGTGACATCTTATATTCTCCAAACCATCCTCAGATTTCTCATAACATCTAGCAAGCGAGTTGCTGACAGAAGCAGGATGGTTGCCTGTTTGTTGGGCAAGAATACTTTGCGATTCGGTGGAATACCAAATTTGGTAGAATGTCTTCCACTTTGGTAGAAGATATTACAAACAACTGTGCATTTTAACACGTTTTCACATTACACATCATTCATTCTGGGGAGGGGGGTGGTGATTGTTTTGTGCAGACAGCTAGCGATGTTTCCAAGAATGAAAATGTTCATCGAAAGATAATGAAAACCAGATATTTAGTAACATTTTCATTTTGCATGTTTAAATATTTATAACTATGTTCATAAAACCACATGTTTGCTCTCCTAATGCTCTAGTGATTTTGTTTATGAAGCGCAGTATTTCTCCAATGCCCCTTCCTTGCATCAGCTTCTCCTCCGAGCACAATTTATTCGTGTTGCTCTACTGACAAACAGCTTTTTTTGTAAAAGACTGTCTGAGATTAAGAACAGAAAATTAATGAAAAGAAGAAAATATGTTTTCAGGACATTAATGTTTCACCGATGCATACATGATTTTAAACTTTGTGGGGGGCATTTATGCTGGTTTAATTCTTTCAGTGCAATTTATTGTCAATCTGGAAGGAAACTTTATTAATCTACAGCATAATTATGAAATTTAGAAATATAAATGTGATTATACTAAGGTGCTGATACTAACTATTGTTCTCTCTAGAACAATTTTTTTTCCCTAGCTTGGATGAAAATTAAATGACAACAAAGAACTTCACGTTAATGCTACAGTTGCTCAAGTTTGTGTTACAAATTTCTCGAGTTTGAGTTATAAATTTCTAAAAAAACTGATCAGAGCCTGAGATTGGGACTACTAGGCTTAGAAGAGCCCACTGTACTCTTCTCTGTCCTCCGACTGCAGACATCCTGGCATAGGTTACAGGGCTCATTCTGGTGTATTAAACATTCAGAGAGACCACGGCTGCGAGGGAAGGCTGGCAGAGCTCAGCCCCACAGCTGGAGACCCAGTAAGTTCTTTATCAAATCATAATTCTTAAAATTCCCTATGTCACCTCATAATTTAAAAAAGGAGCTAATGTTTTAAGTCTTGTTTTAAATTTTCTTCTCTTTTTTTCTTTTTCTTTTTTTTTTAAACATTTACAACTTGAGGTTTTTGAAAGGGTCAGGGAACTCCTCTGAAATCAAGTCCTCAGCAACACAAAGTGAGCACCAACAGAGAGATTTTATTTTAATGTCAGGCCAGTGTCCTCCTGAAGGTACAGGGAGGGTCTTCAAGGGGCAGTTTCAACACCTTTGGTCCTTTGCCTGCCTTCTTCTGCATCAGCAAAGAACGAGAAGGAAACAGGAAAAAAAGGACCAGATTGCAATGATACATTGGTATCTCGTTTTAAAAACAAAATAAGTGGTGCAAAGCCATTAAGGCAAATCGCTCCACTTACTGTATAATTTTAAAATACTTCTGCAAGATTAAAAATTAAATATGTATTTTACTCCTGCAGTTTTGCCAATTCTTGCAATACTGGCAATAGCGTCATTTTTAAAAATATTAAGTCAAGCTCTAGAATCATGAAATTACACAAAAATTCAAGCTCCACTTTAAAACACAAATATATGTCCCTTTAGCCTTGTAGTTGTCACCAAAGAGAAAAAAAAAAAAAAAAAAAAAAAAAAGAAAAAAGAGGCAAAATAAAATCTGGACAGTGAGGCTCACAGCACTGGAAAAAAAAAAAAACCAGCAGAAAAAGAAAAAAATTGTCTACTTTCTTTTTCTTCCTTAATCTTGTAAAATTGAGCAAGTCTATTACAAGTGTGCCTGGAACATGATTTTTAAATATTTATGATTGGCAGTTTCAGCAAGTTCTTGCCGCATCTTCTTTCTAGTAAAAATAAATATTATGGGGAAAACGAGTATTCTGGGGAACATCTGCCTTCCTCAGCACCAGGAGCCCTTGCACCAGTGAGCAACCAGAGCCCAGTCCTTGCAAATTCTGCACTCTGCATGCGTCAGAGAAATTTTAGTCACACCATCTGCTGCACAAAGATTTTTCTTTTAATTAAATATAATATTTCAGTCCAAATTAAGATTTTTCCTACAGTTAAGAAGGAGTTTCACCAATCTCAACACAAGCTTTACTTTTTTCTTGGGTTTATCAATAATCCCTGAGAAGCTCAAGTCCATGGATTTAATAGGATGCTAAATGCAAACAAAAAAAATTGTTTATTCAGGAAGAACACACTGAAGGGGTGGAAAGCTTAAATTCAATGGCATTCTACTAGCACAGCTAAAGAATAAACAGAAAAAAAATTAAACTAAGGAAAAAAGTGAAGGAAAAGAACAATATCTTCTTGCTCAAAACAGAAGAATCATGCTATGTAAACTACAGACAGCAGAAAAAAATACTTAAAAAATTTACAAGCAGCAGATTTTGCCCTGAAATAATGTCTCACTGAAACTGAGGGGAATTTAAAAACAATATAAATAAGTGGGTGATTTTATTTAAAGGAAAGACTAAATGCTAATGCACTGCCTCTTGAGCCTTTCTGGCTGGAGATACATTTTCCAAAGTGATTATTCTCTGTGGCATACAAATACAGCGAGCCCATGGCTAGCAGAAACCAAACTCCCGACGTTTTCTCCCCTCCTGTGACCCTCCCAGCTAAAGGTCTCAGCCTGTGAATAAAGCACAACACTCATTTCTGCTCCAGAATCCCACCCAGAATCCCTCTGGAGCACAGGGAGCGCTGACACCCCGCACCTGCCTGGGCGCAGTCCCGGCACAGGCTGCAGAGCAACACACTTTTTACCCCCCCAACCCTGACGATGTTCCAGTTTTTTTCCTGCCCACAGAGCAGTTTCTGCCCGAACAACAGAGATGGAGGTGCTGGAAGCCAGGCAGGGCACAGCCTCCTGCAAAGCTTCGCAATCTCTGCACAGCCCCTTGCTCCACCGTGCCAAGTGCCCCAAAACCTCGCTAAGAGCCATTTTGTAGCTGCAGGACTAGCACAGGCCTAAACTGGGATCATACGATGCTCTGAAAAACAGCAAAACCAAGGGCATAGCCCTATTCTGCACATATCCTTTATGACCCTTGGCCATTAAGCCTCTGCAGCTTCCCCAGCCTCCTCCCAGCCAGTAGGACCACCAGTGACTTTACCCCTCTCCAAGTTTCCCAGATGTCCCAGGTCAGGCTACCTCGCTCAGTCTGCACAGGAACAAATCCCCAGTGTGCAGGCTGGGTCTCCCTCAACAGAAACTTCACATATCACCCATTCAACCATTTCAAAGTCGAGCTTTGGCAATTTCAAAGCTGCCACTATTGAACAAGTTGCCAAAACAAAATCACTCAGCTAAACTCTTTTTTTTTTTTTCCCCAGCCCTTTTTATTAAAGTTTCTCTTCACACAAACATTTGAAATGGAGAAACACTACTGAAGTGTCAGCTAAAAGAAAACGTAAGCAGCACACAACCTTCTTTGCTGAGAATAAAATTAGCATCTTAATATTAAAATATACCTGTGCCTCCTTAGTAAACTGCCTCCCCCGGATCCTGCAGAGGGTTTTTTCACGACTACTACAGAACAGATGTCTGCAAAGCCATCCTAAACAGTCTCCTATCAACTCTGCAGGGCAGGTCCCTGCTTTGCTATTCTCACTTATCACTGTAAGCTCTTACAAAAGTATTTTTACTGCCTGCAGTTCATTCAGGTGAACAGGCACTTGCAAGACATAAATTATATTTTTATCCCATACAAACAGTATAGAAAAGTTAACCAAACATTTTAGTTCAGGGGATGTACAGATTAGTCAGCACAATACAGACTATTTTCCTTCTGGACAGTCCATAATAAAATTAGATTTCTCAAAGAATATTGGCTTTCTCTGGAGTTTTACTTTTCCAAACCAAGAGAGCACTTCTGCAGAAATATTTTCCTTACAGCCGATCATACTAATGGCATAAATAACAGGGATGGTTTATCAAACAGTCATGAAAGTTAGGCTCAGCTAAAAGAGGGGAAGGGTTAGTGTGTGGTACTTTTAATCTGGGAACATTATATTAAAAAAATAAAATGCCATCACAGAATACTACACCCTATCCACTGCTTTAGAGCTTTACAGCCAACAGAGTTACTATAGGAACTTAATTCCTGGTGTCATAACGCTGAGATACTTGAACACAACCCGATCAAAATGCCTTCAGGACTCTGCCTTCACACTGTGTGCAACCACTAGCTGCTAATGGCACGCACAAAGCTTGAAAAAAAATAATATTCTTTTCAGAGGATTACCAGACACATAGACAGATATACAAAAACAATGACACCAAAGGAATCAAAATATTCATGGCTCATAAAGCGTGGTAGAGAAGGAATGGCTCCAGCTCATCGCCTGCCTCTGCTTAGATTCGTTATAGCACAATGAATCAACATTACCCCTTTTAGAAAACCATCCTGAGTTCTGTTTATGTGGGGACAAATCCACCTAATCCTGCTCATACAAGCAAGCACAGCAACTTCAAGGGAGCTGCCAGTCTGGGATAGGACAGCGGAATATGTCACCGTTTTGTGAACAGTCCTGGGATTTTTCTGGGGTGTGACACAAGTCCCATTATCATGACACACTAAAAGCTGAGCTAACATGGCACCTGCCCTGCCAGCGCTGTTCTGCCCTGGCTGGCTCTGTAACGCTTTTGTCCAAGCTGTGAGCACAGGGAATGCCCACAGGTCCCCACTGCCAGGCCCTGGCTTTGAAAATCAGGAGCTGTCTCTCCCCAGCTAACAAAACCAGCCTAAGAAATCTGGGAAAAAGGATCTTTCCCACTTCAGAACTCTCCGTATCTCACTGCAACTGGCACAGGTAAGGAACAGAGACTTTTTGCTTCTTTTTACAGAAGAGCCCTTCTTATTTGACCATGAGAGCTGAGGACTCAGCTGCAGGGTGAGACAGCTCTTCCCTGGCCTTCACCCCCAAAGTCTTGGGGCCAGCAGCATCCACCAGCACAGCGTACCATGCTCGGGGGACATGGCCTTCCTGCCCCACCTCATGGTGCTGGTGCTGCACCCCATGCTTTGCAAGCATTTCAAAGCCAAACAGGTCCTCAGGCCTTTCTGCGTCCAGCCCAAATCCATTATTTCATCCCATATGACACACACACCCACCCCAGCTGCACCTGCCCACCCATACCCCATTTTGGCTGGGACAGGGGAGACCCCAGACCTCAGTGGGGTACAGTCAACAGTTTGATCCACTCTTCCCCATTCTGGTAGCGAGCCCTGTCTGGATGGGGAGGTCCCAGGATAGGGGACTGACTGGCGACCCAGAGGAAGCCAAATGAGGCAGGATGCTGGTTTTAATTCCTGGCAATAAAAATGGCAGGGGCAGTGCTGCCAGCCAAAGGAAGGAAGCAACTGCGAGTGCAGGCAGGAGGGCAAGTATGCCAGCACGGCCCGAGGGCCCCGGGAACCAGCCGGAGCCACAGTGGAGCCAGAAAGGACAACCCCGGCCACAGCGGAGCCCCCCCACTCTGGGACGGCGTTTCGGGGACCGACAGCAGCAGCCGCCGCCAGCCCTGCGCACCCCGCGCCTCCCCGGGTCCGAGCAAAGCAGTAACGAAACCGAGCCTACCGGCACGTTTCCAAGCCTGGCGCGGTCCGGAGCGAGGCAGACGCGACCCAGGTGGGTGTCCGAGGAAAACCCGACGGCCCCCGGCGGCTCCGCTGCTCCTCGCTCGCCGCGGGGCGGCCCCGCTCGGCCCCCGGGAAGGGCCCGGGCCGGCAGCGCTCCGCGTCCAGCCCCGGGCTCGGCTCTGCGCACAGCGAGAGAAAGACTTCACAGCAAAAAAGAAGCAGAGATCCATGTCTAGCCGGGACACCTCGAAGGAACTATTTTAAGTGGCCAGTGAGGAGCTGGAGGGATTTATTTTTTTTTTTTTTTTAGATGTTCAGCTGCAGAGGCTGTGATTCCCCTTTCTCCTGTGCTTTTCTGACCGAGAAACCTTTTTACCCGCCCCCCCCTTTTTTTTTTCCTTTGGAGAAAGGAGAGGATAGATTTGTTCAAACATAAATTTTAAAGCATGCAAGGCTCTGCGGGTTGCTCGCCCGAGCGGCCCCTGCGGCAGGCAGGAGGGGATGGGCCACCCCGGCCTTCCCCTGTGCCCCCAGTCAAGTTCAAGATGGGCCTGTCTGGGGTCTCCCCCGGTCAGCGGAGGTGTGGATCGGAGGGCGGATGCAGCTGCGGAGCTGAACGCCCGGGCTGGCCGTGCTGGAGGGGGAGCACCGGCCGCGCTCCGCCGGGGCGGGAGGCCCTGGGTATTCCCGCGGCATCTCCGTCCGGCCCGCCGGGGCCACCGGGGACACGGAGGTTTGCCGGGGAGGGACGGTTTCCACCGTCTCTCTGGTTGCTTGGAGCTCCTGTGCGGCGCCAGAGGAGAAGTTTCTCCGATGAGATGTCTCCGCTCGACCCCTTTTCCTTCTGAGGACGGGGAGGTTTTTCCGCATCCTAGTCAGAAATAAAGGAAAACAAAACAAACCACACGATAACAGAGAAAGTCCTGCCAGCCGCGAGGTCGCCCCGGGCCCCTCCCCGGCATGCAGCCCGGTGCCGGTCCGGCACGGTTGGCCGGCCCCCATACCCCAGCGCTGCATCCAAGGGGCGCCGGGCGCTGCGCCGCCCCGGTACTCACCGTCGGGACCTCCCCGTCGAGGCGGCCCCGCTGCCCCCGGCGCTCCTCTCCCTCGGCGGCGCCGCGCCCCGAGACCGGTCCGCTCGGGAGGGTGGCGGGGCAGAGAAACTGCCGGGCGGCGGAGGGCGGGGACAAAGGGACAGGAGAAAAGAGCGGCGGCGAGGAGGAGGCTTCACCCGGCATCGCCAGCTCAAAAACAACGGCCCGGCCCCAGCGGCAGCGCCAACCGGGCCCGCGACGGCACCCGCGGCTGCCCCGTGCCCCGGAGGAGGTCAAAAACGGCTCTTTCCAAAACAATAAACTTTTAATGCTAAAGCAGTTATAACCAAAAGCTGTACAGAGTTGGAAATTTTTTTTTGTTTGTATTTTTTTTTGTTAGAAAACAATTTTTTCTCCCCCATAAATATTGTTCAGTTCCCGGCACTTTGTATCAATAATTAAATTACGAACGATAAATATGGCATCATGGGTATGTATTTACAAAAAAAGTTATTACAAAAAGGCAACTGTTATACTAAACGTCACAATCCGGGCAGAATAAACACCACATCCTCATCCTGAAAAATACTGACCGACCCCATCAGACGAGAATACATTCACAAGTGTAATGCTTGGAGAGAAAGAAGGAGAAAGAGATCAGAGAAAGAAGCAGCAGGAGAGCTAGAAAGGAAAGTTCAAGACATAACAGGACTTTGGCACGGTTTAAGACTGTAAGTTTAAACAATCACCACTAAGGCGAAGGAGAATTTTCATCCTCATGTCAACATCCCACCGAAAGAAGGAAAATCAAAACAAATTAGGAATAAAAAAATAGTGGGGAATTGGAGGAAGAAGGACTCAGGCAAGGGGGGGGGGGAATCAAAGAAACGATTGCAACTGAAAAAAATGACAACAAAAAAAAGAAATCTAATCCTGAGAAAAGGACATGGCTAGTCCAGCATCTGGGCTTGCAAAAAAAATAGTAATAATTAGATTATAATAATAAAAGACCCCCCTCCGTATCCTGGCAGTTAACTAGGTGTAGCCCTATGCGGTCGTCGGTGTGGAAACTCCATTTCCGTGGGAGCGAGTTGCAGTTGGCTTGGTTAGTCCTTTTTTTTTTTCCTCGTTCCCAACGCATTTGGTCCAGTCTGTGGCTGGGCAGCAGCTGCCTTCACACATACCACTCATTAAAATTGGGGGGCAGTCCAGGGTTGTGGCCGGGGTTACTCTGCAGGGCGGCCGGCGGCGTTTTAGTGGAGTCCTTACTGCCGGCGGAGCCCACCGCAGGGGGGGTGGAGGACTCGTACCCCGAACTGGCTGCAGGGGAAGAGTCCGACCCCTGGGATTCGTGCACCTAAAACCAAGAGGCAGAGATGGGAGCGAGCTCGGGGTCCCCGCCACCTTGCTCAGCAAGGTTTGGGTGTTCCTCCATGCAAGAGGGACAATGTGGTCCAGCAGCTCGGCCCTGCCCAGCAATCAGGCGGTTCATGCCTGGCTCACCATGGAGCACCAGCAGCAAATGCCTGCCTCGGCTCCTGGGCACTTGGCTGCACCATTCCAGCACGGGGGCTGCCATGTCCCAGCATGGGGGCCAGCAGCCACAGGCCAGGTTGCACTTGCGCGGCCTTCCAGCACCGAGCCACGCTCTGCAAACTGGGCAGCACTTGCACCAGTGGGAGCACAAAAAGAAACTACGCCATTTCCCTGGGCTGTGCTCCAGCCACGGCCCAGGCATCGGGGACTGCTCAGGCCATGCCAGGAGCACGGAGCTCAGCTCTGCCCTGCTCCAGGGGAACGAGCCCTGAGCACACCAGCGACTCAGCATCCCTGCTCGGGGAGGAAAGGACTGGAGCACTGGGGTGATTTACCTTCATGTGTTTCCTAAGTGAGCTGGGGTGGGTGTAGGATTTGTCGCACACCTTGCAGATGTAGGGCTTGTCCGAGGTGTGGACGTGCATGTGTTTCTTCCTGTCACTGCTGTTGGCGAAGCGCCTGTCGCAGCCCTCAAACTCGCACTTGAAAGGCTTCTCACCTGTGAAATTTAGAGAGGGTGAAGGTGGGCCATTCCCCTCTCCATCCCCGCCTGCCTCCTCCCAGGACATCTGCCCCGCTCACCCCACCTTGGGGATGCACAAGCACCACAACAGATGAAAAAGGGGAAGATGGACAGAAGGGTTCGTTTCGTGTTGGGTAAATTTGGATCAGCCTTCATTACTTTTAACTCACCTCCCGCCAGGCCCACGCTGGGCTCCGGCAGGGAAGGCGGCTGGGCGAGCTTGGAGAGGGAGAAGACCCAAGATAAATTCAGCGGCTCGGACAGCTTTACAAGACGTACTCCAGGATACAAGCCAAAATACGTTTGCTTCCAGCCTTTCCCCTCTCTTCCCCTCCACCCGTGCAGGAGGGCTGAAGGAAAGTCAGGGCTGCAAATAAAAATACTTTGACAAAAGTATCGCTGATTTAATTAGGAGAGACGCCAATCAGGCCTAAAAATAAAATAAAAAAAGGAGCGGACGTCACCGAAAATGAGATTTCATTAGCATTTCTATGGTTCCCTCCGCAGAGGCGCGCAGAAGGCCGAGAGCGGCGGCAGCGCCGCTCATCCCGCGCTCCGCCGGCCCCCGTCCCCGCAGCCCCGCGGAGCCCCAAAAAGCCCCGCGTCCCGGGTGGGAGGGACACATGGACACGGGCCTTACCTGTGTGCGTCCGCTTGTGAATCTTGAGATTCTCGGAGCGGGCAAAGATCTTGCCGCAGCCCGGGAAGGGGCAGGGGAAGGGCTTCTCGCCCGTGTGCACCCGAATGTGGTTCACCAGTTTGTATTTCGCCTTGAAGGACTTGCCTTCCCGCGGACACTCGTCCCAGTAGCAGATGTGGTTGTTCTGCTCCGGCCCTCCGACATGCTCCATGGTGACATGGGTCACCAGCTCGTGCATGGTGCTGAAAGTCCTGTCGCAGCTCTTCTTGGGCCGGCTGAGTTGGCTCTCGTCGAGCCACTTACAGGACAATTCTTGCTTGATGGGCTGGCGCATGTACCGAAAGAAAGCCCCGGGGCCGTGGTGGTGATGGTGGTGGTGGTGGGCCGCCACGTTCATGCCCATATTCATGTTCATGTGGTTGTAGTTGTGGAACTGGGCGCCGGCGTAAGGGTCCGTGCGGGGGCTGGAAACGGCCCGGTAGGGATCCGGCCGCCCGAAGAGGTCCCCGCGCAGCCCCAGGTGCATCTGCCCGTTGTCCACATGCCCGTTGGGGGACGTGTGGCTCGGGCTCTGCTCGTGGAGCCCCGGGAAGAGCAGGTATCCCGGGGTGTCCGGGATGCCGCCGGGGCCGTGCAAGCCGCCGGGGGAGCCGCCGAAGAGCCCGTGTTGCGCCGTGCCGGAGGCGGCGTCCGCGATGCCGGAGCCGCGGTTGCGGAACAGAAAGTCGCGTGTGGAGTTGAAAGCGGCGGCCCCGCCGTACGAGGGCACCTGGCCGGCGTGGTGATGGTGGTGGTGGTGGTGGCCCAGGGCGCTGGCGTAGCCCGGCGCTTGCGGCGTGAACGCCGAGCTCTGCCCGGCGGCGAGGTCGTGAGGGGCCGCGTTCAGCTTGAAGGCGGCGGCGTGCGAGGAGTCCCCGAAGGGGCCCAGCCCCATGCCGGCGGCGGCGGCGTCGCGACCCGGCATCTCGTGGTGCCGGGGCGCCGCGAAGCCGCCCACCCCCAGCGCCGGGAACTGCGGCCCTCCGTCCAGCAGCATCGTCATGGGCGCGGGGCCGTCGGCGCGGCAGCAGCCTGCCCGCCCCCCCTCCT